>NRDT01000024.1:13100-101418 GCA_004124955.1 Starmerella riodocensis
ATGCTTGCTACCTTAGTCAATAAATTTGTTTATGCGTATATTTTCGAGCTTTTAGCGTGTACAATTACAATCTGTCTACCGAGAAAATTCCGTTGCGAGATTCAATTGAATCTTCTGAATTAGCATCGTGTGTGCGTGGGTGGTATATCCTGGCCAAATCGCCATCGAGGCCGATGACTGCGCGAGTGCTGCGCGAGTGCTGCGCGAGTGCGCTTGTGTTAAATAGAGAATGTAGCGCGATATCCAGCTAGCGCGCCTCCGCTATCGGCGCCTCAGCTTTGTCCGACATTCCTCGCAGAACCACTGCCCTTTCGGCACTGCACTGAGACCTATGCAGCCCAGGTGGAACCATTCTCTGTCGCAGTGCGGGCCGTCGCACGCGACCATCTCGCCAAAGCTGGCTCTCTGGCAGTAGCAGTACACTGGCTCCGACGGCTTCGGCGCCGCGCGCTTGCGCTTGAGGCCGATCATCACCTCGGCGCCTCCTTCGGTTGAGGGGCTGGCAAGCGCCCCCATGTTTTCGTCGGCAGCTTTGTCCGCGGAGGAGTCGGCCGCAATGGGCATGACCACGGGCGGAATGTAGCTCTGCGAGCTGGGGTCCATCTGCGGTGCTGTTTCGGGCTTGATGTTCAGCTCGGCGGGCACGGTCTGCTGGTGCTGCTGGCTCTGTAGGTTCTGCTGAGCTTGCTGCTGCTGCTGCTGCTGTTGTTGCTCCTGCTGCTGCTGGAGCTGCTGAAGCTGCTGCGTTTTTTGGTGCGGCTGTCCCGCCGCGAGCGGCTGCTGCCGCCGCTGCTGCTGCTGCGGCTGGAACTGCGCGATCTGCGCCTGAGGATGCTGAGACGAGTTCTGCTCCGGGTACGGCAGATGGGTCGGCCTCTTGAGGTCTGGTTCTGCGGCGGACTTCACGGGGGCCACGATGTCGTGCGCATCGCTCGCGGCAGCCGCCGCGGCCGGCGCGGAGAACGCCTGGGGCGTGGCGGTCCGGCCTCTCCTCCTCGAGCCGACGGTCGGGACTGGCTGTTCTACTTGGCTGCTGGGCGTAGAGGCGCGCGACTCCTGCTGCTGCGTCGCGCGGCGCGCCTCGCGCGCCTCGCGCGCCTCGCGGCGGGCTTGCGAGCGCAGGGTCGCCTGCTTTTCCTGGGGGACGATCTCCACGAAGGCCGGGTCGTGGTTGTCAATCTGGACTATTTTGGGGATCTCATGCTCGCAGATCATGCGGTAGTCGGTATTCAGCCTGTCGAGCTGGTGCGACACCTGCTCGGCCGCGAGGGCGGCGATGTGCATCTTCTGGCCAACCGCAGGAATCAGCTTGTCGAGCGCCGAGCTGAGCTTCCGCAGCCTTTCCGGGTTCCGCCGCTTGAAGTAGGTGCGGATATGAGATTCAATCTCCGGGTTCAGAGACTCCGACTTCGCCTTGATCTCTTTCAGGTGCGTGACATGGCCAATCAAAGTCTGAGGAATTGCCTCCAGCGCATCGCTGAAGTCATTGAGCCCAGGATAGACTCTCAGGTAGTCTACTCTCGGGTTTCGCGCTGGAGTCATGCTGCCAGGCCGAACGAATGGAGGTCTGCAACTACTCCAGGCCCTCGCTTCTTTCCTAGCTTCCTACCCTGCGTGCGCGTGCTTACCGCTTGCACGGGATCTGGCAGGTATTTCTAAGCCGACCGCGTTAGGCTGACTGATCGTTGTCTGGTCTCGAGATAGTCTCAATTACGTCATGACGAGCTGTCTCCTTGACGGGCTCACCTCCAAGTCTCGTGGTGCCAACCTTAGAGGATCTTGAATTTGCTATCATTTACACTTCATATCGCTGTCTTGCCGGTGTTGAGGTTCGATGATCTCGTTGTGCATTCGACGATTTTTAGAAAACAGGTTCTTATAATTACAACGAAACTTAGTCTCCTAAGTTTCACATAGAAAGTTCATAATTTACAGGCGCGATGTTGGTACAATCAGTAGTTGACCCCCAGGATGTTGCTGTCGCCCAGTTTACGCTCCATCTCGTTGGCAAAGGACATGAATGAGCTGCGGGACCCCTTTTGGTAGACCACCTTCGCGGTAGCGCCCGAGGCTCTCGACGGCCGGATGTCTATCGCGATTCGCGCGGCCTTGAGGCGCAGCGCATTATTGCTGAGAATAGCCACCACGATGGGCTCTCCTCGCGCGCCGTCGCTGTAGAGCGTGAGCCCGTGGGGCATCCACTCGTTGAGCACCTCCAGGATTTTGGCGCGCAGCTCGATGGGCTGACACGTCGAGATCAGGTTGCGCGACGACGGCTGCGGAGACGAGCCCGTGAGAAACTTCATGAACCAGTTCTGGTGCGGCTCCTCGGTCGCCGGCGCGGCGGGCCGCCGCGCCTGCGACCGCTGCCTCGGCGGGGGCGGCGTGGGCCTTGCATCCTTCGAATCCCGCGAGCCCAGTGCAATCTGGTTCTCCTTGTCGCTGAGATCGGCGCGCGTGGCCCCATGGGCCGCCTTTCGATTCGTCGTCGCAGTCGCTGACCGCGCAGAGGCGTTCTTGGAACTGGGAGGGGTGGCACTCGAGGCGGGTTTCGAGGGGGCGCCGCTCTGGTCGGAAGGTGTATTAGAGTTCTTTCGAGACACAATCCTGGGCGTGAGTCGGCGGATCCAGCTCAATTTCTGCTTTTGGGGGGCTGGCGCCTCGTTGGTGTTCTTCGATGCTAGTGGCACCTTTGCCCCGCCTCGCTTGGGGACATGCAGGCTCTCTGCAGGCGCCGCGGGCGCGTCGAGCGACGTGTGCCTGCCCCCCGTGATGGGCGGCCCCTGCTTAGCACTGGAAGTGCGCGCGCGTGGTCTGTGCAGGTCTTCAGGCGACAGAGTCGCCAGCGGCTCGCGCTGCGTGACGCTTCGCTGAGCCTCCGACGCCTCAGTCGGCTCGACATAGATGGGGACTGGTTTGCGGTCCGATGGCATTAAGCGCGGCCCACTGGGGGCGCGCGGCGCCGGACGAACGGGCGCACCGACCGCCGCAGCAGCGGGCGAGGGGCGGTAGCTCAGGAAGCTCTCTCCGGCTACCAAATTAGTGATGCGCAGCTGCGACGCATCGCCTGGCCCGCTGCCATCGATCCCTAGAGCGCCGCTGCCTTGCAGACCGCCATCCGCAGAAGCAGCATGCTGCGAGTCTTGGTGCGCGTCGGGGTGCTGCTGCTCGTGATGGTGGTGGTGATGGTGGTGCTGGTGCTCGTGGTGTTGCTGGTGCGCGTGCGCGTGCGCGTGCGCGTGCGCGTGCGCGTGCTGGTCCCGGTCCCGGTCCCGAGACTGGTGGCGCTGGTGCTGCGCCTGCTGCTGGTGCGCGTGGTGGCGACGGGGGGACGTCTTGCCCACGACGCTGCCTCCCACGCCTGCTTTCTTGTAGAATTTCATGTCAACCTCTTCCTCGATAGCATCAGCAAACCTGTCCTCCTCGAAGATCATGGGCAATAAATAATTATGGGCGTCTTTCGACAAAGGATCCAAGACAGGTGGACTAGTGAAGTCGAAGTCCAAGCTGTACGGCCGCGCCGGCTCGCTTACCACTCTTCTATTATTATCAAAGGAATGGAGCATTCCTGCCATGGTAGACTTGCTGGGCAGACTGGCCGCCATGCCTGTAGTGTCAGCCGCAGGATTCTCGGCGGCTCTAATTGGGGTGGCAGCTGCACCTGGGCCGGCACCCGGCTTCAGCCCCGAGGTCGACGCCGCTGCAGGAGTTCCGACGTACTTCTGTGGGGCATGCTGTTTCTGCTGCTGGTAGTACCGGTCGGCCACCGGATGCGTGTTCACGGGTTCGTTGAGCGGTTCCTCCTCTTCAAAGTCAGCGCCGGCGCTGACAGTGGCGGCAGCACCATGCGAGCTGAGGCCAATGGTCGATGACGAGGAGTTGAGGTCGCTAGAAAATGGCCGTTGCATGGTAGAGTTGCCCACGGAAGAGCTGGACTCGTTAGACTGCGAATTAAAGGCCTCATCTAGGAGCTGGGCGAACACGTTGGCGCTCTCACTGTGGTCCTTGTGTGGCTTCTGGTTTGAGTGCTGCACGTCCTGGGAGTTCCGCTTGGACGAGGCCGTCGAGGCCGCCGTTGCAGCCTTGGCCGAAGCCGAGGTTCTGCCGCTCTTAGTCTTGGTTTTCAGGGGGCTACGTCGCGTTGTGCGGGTATTATTGGCAAGGAAGGAGCATCCCGACCGGTTCGATCGAATCGACTTTAGTGATTTCAGGGAGCCCGACTTGCTATTGAGCGACGCCACGGAGCGAACCGACTTGCTGGACCGCAGCGACCGGATTGATGCAAACGACTTGTTGCGCGGCAGCGACTCGCGGCTGGCGAGTCCGTGCCGCTGCCTGAACCGCAGCAATAGTGAATAGAACGTCTTTTCCGCGTTGGGCTCTGGCTCACGCAGCCGCGCGATTAGCGTTTCCTTCGAGTCGTGGTGCCACAGTGTCATAAGGTTCCGCAGGATCTCGCGGTCTACCCGCTCTACCGGCTGCGACACGTTCATTTTGGGCTTTTTGCGGTCCAGGTTCTCGGCCGGAACGCGGCGCGGGGGATACTTCCGGAGCAGCGGATGCGCCAGGATCTCACGCATACTGATTCGCTGCGTAGGGTCCACGATTAGCATCTTCGAGATGAGGTCTTTTGCTTCGAGGCTAAGCGAGGCCGGCATGACGTACTTGCCGGCCTGCACCTTGAGCAGCAGCTGGCGGATGTTGTCGTCGTCAAAGGGAAGGTGCCCCGACAACAGCGCGAAGAGAATGATACCGCAGCTCCAGATATCTGATGGAGCGCCGTGGTAGGTTTTCCCAGTAACGATTTCCGGGGATGCGTAGTGTGGTGATCCGCAGCTGGTTTCCAAAAGACGCCCGTTCGACTCGAGGGCGGCCATGCCGAAGTCGGCAATTTTTATATTGCGGTGCTTGTCAAGAAGCAGGTTCTCTGGCTTCAGGTCTCGGTGGCAGATATTAAAGCGGTGGCAGTAGTCGACGCCGTAGCAAATTTGTCGAAAGTAGTGAATGGCCTCGCGCTCGCTGAGCCTGCCGCGACTGATCAAGTAGTCAAATAGCTCGCCCCCCTCGATGTACTCCAGCACCAGGTAGAGCTCTCCCTTATTTTCCCAAACGTCGTAGAGCGCCATGATGTTGGGGTGCTCTATGAGCTTCATTATGATGACCTCGCGCTCGATTCCGTAGCTGTCTGACGCCTTTGGAATAGAGGTACTTGCCTGGTCCATTATTTGCGCCTTCGGGACAATCTTCACGGCCGCCAATTTGCCGGACTCCATGTGCTTGGCTAGCCGGACCCGACCCGAACTGCCTCGACCCAGAGTGCGCCCGAGCTGCCAAGGACCGATATGGGCCCTGGCGCGCTTCGAGTTCGTGCTGCTCGCCGTCGAGATCTGGCTCAGGCGGTGGTCAGCCACCACCCGGTCCGTCATAACCCGGTCAGCCATGAACCCGGATGCACTGGGGAGGATGGGTGATCACTTTTGTGAAGGTGAGTGTATGTACGCCTGTATGGTATGCTGCTGACCGAGATCCGATCTCTGGCTCGCAGGAAGACTGAGAGAGGCATGAGCGAACGCGTCGCGAGTCGAGAAACCCTGCAGCCCTTACCCATACTCAGGAGTATCTGTGATGCGATCCCTGTCATGTCTCAAGCAAAATTCTGTCGCGTCTGAAAGGGCTACAAGCAAGATAAATTTCAGTAGAGCCAGTCCGTTTGGCTTTTCAGGGATCACAGCTCCATCGGTGCGGGATCTGGACTCTCAATCGAGCGTGAGCTGCAAGCGCTCATCAGCACTTGGAACGGGCCCAGTGGTAAGGGCGACTCGCCAAATAAACAACCCACATTCCGGCAAGTTCTATCAATGCTCTCTCGAGACACGCCCTTACTCGATAAGGTCCTCATGGCGTCGAGGCAGGAATGTTGAGGCCGTACATATAAAGCTACTTAGGAGAGAAAAATTCGAGTTAGGAAACGATCCAAGCCCACGAGGCTAAACTATCTCTTGTATATAGTGAGTCGCGGCCGCTAAACATACATGTGATGCAGCACGACAGTGTATATAAACGTGCCACAGGTACTACTGGCGGCGGAAAGGACGGGAAGGGCGCAAGGGGCAGCGAGCTCTCAAGGCCAGACCTCTGTCGGAGGTGCCGCGCGCCTCGCCCTAGACGGCGGTTTTTGGGAAGTATCACGATGCCACGCTTCAGTTGCTCTCTCTCTCTGTATTTCGAGGGCGGCAGGGCGAGAGATGCACGCTGGTCAGTTCTATGGGCCTACTTGGCATGACTAAGCACCTCTAACGCTATCGCGTAGTCAAAACAGAGGCGAGGCCAGCTTGTGTAGTCGCGCTGCTCGGCTAGTCTGGCTACCGGCGTTCTGTCCGGCACATTACGCCGCAGGTGGGAACGTCCATTCAGCTGCTTCGTCCCTTTACGTAGACGGCCTGCTCCGACCCCTTGGATGTAGGGTGCAACCCTCGAACTCGGACGAGTTTGGTCTCCGACCCCGCGACCCCTCTCTCCTTCCCAAGCACATATGCTCAAATTACCGTTAGCAAGCCTAGCCCACTAAGCCTAACCCCTGAGCGACTCACATAGACCCCCGTCTCCCCCCCTCCCCCTCCCTCGGGGTGTGTAGCCCAATGCGGCCGACCGAGCCCGAGCGATCAGTTGGACTCAAGCACAGAAGATTCAAAGTTTGCAACAATTCGAGTACTAGATACAACTTAATGCAATGCGCGTCATTGAAGGCGAGACAGATAATAGCTTTAGTTCATGCATCAAAGGGAAACCCTTACCGTCAGACAAAGGGTTACGTTACCTTCCCCCTACAGCTTAGTTCCCGATGGCCCTCAAAGGCGCGCTTATGATACCGCCGCGCCCCACAACGTTTTCGCGAGTCAGTAGATGGCGGTGCAGCGTCCACCTGTGACTGGGCGCTAAGGCACGCAATTGGCGAGTATGCGGTAGGTAAAATAAGGACCTTGTGCATAGCATTGAGGATGCTAGGTGGCGCAGGCCCAGGATCTATGCATGTACAGGCTAATGTATGCTTAAGATGGTTGTGCGTATGTGTGTATGTAGGATATAGACTGTAAAATGCGCATTATGAGAGAGCTCAGGAGCGAGCAGTGGTAGCACACATCCAGATGCGTGTCTTGTACATTCGGAAGAGCTCGCGCACGAGGTCCCTGAAGTCAACGCGCGTGTCCGCGGTGTAAAAGAATGTGAGCTTTCGCCGGTCCCATTGGTACTCGGCGTCCACAATGCGCATATCGAGGCGGCGCTCCGCGGCCTTCTTGTTGCAGAGCGCGACTGCGGCCATCTCGTCGTTGCTCTTTGTGATCATGTCGCTGATTTCGCTGCTGCTCGCCGGACCCAGTATCTGCTTCGGGGTGTAGACCGAGGGTCCCGGCCCGGCGGCGTCGTGGCCGGCACTGGCGCCGCTATTGCTGGGGCTGCTGCTGCTACCGCTGTTGTTGCTGGCGTGACCGCACCCGTTCGCGTGCAGCGCGGTCTGTCTGTCGTGGCTTTGGCGCTGCTTGAGCGCGGCCGCCTCGCGCCGAGTGACGTTGGCCGCCACGATTGTGCCCAGGTCTCGTCCGCGGTCGGCGTCAACCATCACGGCGTCACCCACTCTATAGACGGCAGTGCCGGGGGCCGTGAAAACATCGATGCGATCGCCCTTGAATTGAACCAGATACAGAGGTCCGGACGCCTGCGAGATGACGTACTCTTCCTGAGAGCACGCCAGCAGCGTTCCTGACGCGAACGTGGGCGAATGCATCGGGGACACATCCGCGTACAGGAGACTGCCTTCGGTGGCAGACGAGACGGACGTCGCGTCCGGCGACGGGGGCGGGCTCACCAGGTACGGGTCTTCAAACCAGATCGAGGAGGGGCCAGTATTGAGTGAGCAGCCGAGTGATGTTACCGATGACATCCGTCTCGGGTGGGTTGGTGCTGCCCCAACGGACCCGAACTTGCACATGCCCATGTGGGGCGAGGCGAGCTGAGGCTGGCCAGCAGGATGGTGGCCGTGGTTGCGAGGCTGTGGGATTTGCTGCGGCGCGCTCTTGAATTGTGGGCCCCATATACTGCTGCTGGGCTGGAGAGATGTGCAGGAGTTCCATATGTTACCGTGTGGTTCGCTATACTGCGACCGCCAAAGCATGCTGCTGGCGGCGCTTGAGGAAGAAAATTTCCGGGGCGGGGATGACGAAAGCGTGGCAGTGTCGTTCATGTATTCTGGAGAGGTGGCCCGATGTGGGGGACGTACTTGGCGCTCAACTCGCTCTGCAAATCCGGAGCAATGTCAGAAAGGGGAAAAAAAATGTGGTCTCGGGGTGGGGCCTCTAAGAATATGCAGAGAGGAGATTTATATCCAAGATATGAATTATGTGCATCGTTCCCTAACAGAAGCCCTGACCCTTCAACTCATCCTAGCTGCGCCTAGGCCAGAAGTTAAGCCATAAACGATGCATCAAGGTTAGGTCACTGTACTTTTTACGACGAGATACAGAGCTCGACCCCACATTTTTTGAGGTCATGTGCACCAGGCACTCTCGGATGCAGTCTCCACTCGGAGTAACGTTGCGCGAGCCAAGCGAGGCGGCCTAGCAAAACACCATTGCCGCAGAGGCACTGGCTCTACGTGCGCGGTGCGACTCGTGCGCGCCCTGGCGCCTCCTTTCCAGATTTTCAAGGCCGCCCACGGTCGAGCTCGCCGACCGTTCGCGACCCGTCGATCTCACGTTGGTCCCTGTGCACAGCCTTAGAGAGCCAAGCGCTGTTTCAGTGTGGCTTAGTCATGTTTTGACAGCCCGTATTGACGGTGACGTCCCTTCCCCACCAAGATCTCACTCAGCTCTACGGCACAGAAAGCTGTAACATCGTTACAGCGGTTTACTGGTTACCCTTCTCTCCCCTAACCCACCGTCAGAAAATTCCGAGAGCAAGTATCGCCTAAGGTACGACGATAAGAGTGTTACCGGCTCTGTGGTTCCCAAATGTTCCGCGCGGTTGCTCGCTCAATTCCAGCACCCGTCTCTTGAAAGTCTGCGAAAATGAACAAAACTCACGCATCTTCGTCACAATCTATCTCTACAGCTTAAGCGCGCCTACGCTGCAAACTTTCAGAAGGATTTTAGAGCATTCTATGTATTTTAGAGAGAACCGTTAGACTTCGTCTTCACGATGTGTTCGTGCCCACGACACTTCAGAAAGTATCAAGAGTAGATTTCTCCAGTGATTTTTCAAGCGGCTAGGATACGTCCTGACACTTCTCTCCCCTCCCCGCACTGCGTGGGGGCACGGTTGTGTCTCTGAGACACCCTCCACTCGTTTTGGACTAAAACGGTCTCGCTTAGTATACCCGGGCCTCCCTCAGGTCTCAGACCAGCGACTTTCCATAAATGTAAGCGTCGATAGGCTCGTCGTAACCCTTGAGACGTGCGGCACCAGGCACACATCCTATTCGAGAAAACCCCAGCGAGTCCCATGCACGCCACGATGCAACGTTGGTCGCAAACACCAAATTGAACACCGAGTAGGTGTAGCCGAGCTTTGGCGCCCACTTTATGTACGACGTTCCGAGGGTCTTCCCGACGCCTTTGCCGCGCGCATTCGGCGACACGAGAAACCCGGCGTTCGAGACGTGCGCGCAGCGGCCCGCGTAATTGGGCTTGACGTAGTAAGTCCCCAGTACTTCTGCTGAGGGCACTAACGACGTCAGCTCTCCTCGCGCCATGATGGCGAAATGGTGCATCAGCCACTGCTTGCGGAACTGCTCCAGGTCGTCCGCTGTGTCGTAGTACGGGTAGGTGACGCCCTCCTCGATCACCTCATTGTAGAGCGTCTGCAGTTGCTTCAGCACGGGCTCAGGCACTTGCGACACGTCCTTGTTAGAGAAGTAGAATATCGTGGCATGCTCGCCGTCCTTCAGCTCGACCACCTCAAGCGTTTCGTAGGTCATGGCCATTACGTAACTCCGAATGAGGAAGGTAAAGCAGCCCACAGCACAGCATAATTTGTGCAAACGCAGGCTCCCTCACCACGCAGCTCACACAGTCCTGCATACCCACCCACCCACACCCCCCTCCACCCCTTGACCCCCCCAACGTAGGGGGCTGCGGTGGATTTGTGGGAACAGTGAAACAATGGGGAGCGCGAAGCCGAGGTTGCTGGCGTCGCTAGTTCCTGGTAAATCCTTCTCTATCTTACACAACTACAAAGGAAGCTGCCGCTAAATCTTCTTAGCCATGTGTATTGGCTGCGAATACCTGGTTTGTCAAATTTGACCTCTGGCCGCTGTGAAGCCTGTAGGGCCTACAAACTTGCAGCTCACTGCACAGTCGCATTAAAGCAGGTAAGCTCAAAAGAGCCGCGAATTCTACACCGTGTCTCAATAATTTTAGCGACATCATTCGCCTGTGGTCCAAGATTGGATTCGCAGTCTCACTGCGCGCTGCGTCTCCGCATACCGCGGAGGACGCCTCGCTTAGGCCGTCGCGCTTCGCGCAACGCACATCGGTCAGCTGTAATTCCCAAGGTGGCGACGCTGCGTCTCGGTTTGGTCGGCCGCTATAGGGGCTAGGGTATCGTGATAGAGAGAGGGCTCGTTCAGGTCCCTGTTGTCGCCCCCGATTCGAGCAGGCTTTGGTTTTAAACCTCATACAGAACAGCACAGCTCTCCCAGATATGTCGGAAAGCGAGAGTCCGCAGGTGCCCGTGAAGCCCGAGGCCAGCGCCAGCGAAGACCGCACCGGCGGCGACGACACGGTCAGCCTGAAGGTCAGCGATGGACAGTGCGAAGTCACATTCAAAGTCAAGCGAAAGACCAACCTATCAAAGGTGATGGACGCCTTCTGCAAGCGCTCGGGGAAAGACCCGCGCTCGTTGCGTTTCCTCTTCGATGGAGACCGTCTTCAGCCGGAGGACACGCCAGCTCTCCTCAACATGGAGGACGGCGACAAGATAGAGGCATTGAACCAACAGACTGGTGGTTTCCAGCTTTAATACCCGTTCCTCTTGTTTTATGACCGATACTTTAAAGTATACAAAATTTTTCCAGTAATATCAAATGAGCCTTCGGCGCCGTCTTGTTTTGTTAGAAAAGCGCGGCTTCGCATACATATACATCACTCGGACGGCACTCAAGGCCTCTCTCTCTATCCGCCGCTCTTTCTCACCATGCTTAAGCTGTGGTCAAGGGTACCACATTTTTTATCCGGAGGCTCCAAACTTGGCTCAATGGGTGATCGCGCCAGATTCTACTTGGAGGGCTCTGTAAAAGAGATCAAAGACCTCAAGGAGAGGGGTGTGTTCAATCAGGATGAGCTGGTCAAAATTATGAAACGCCGCACGGAGTACGAGCACCGATTGCTGAGCAAAACGGTCAAACCCGAGGACTTCTTGAGCTATGCTAAGTACGAACAGCAAGTCGATAAATTGCGGAAACTAAGAATCAAGCGGCTAAGACTCGGGAAGAAGAAGTCTATTAGCGACTGGGCTGGTCCCCGTCGGATAAACTTCACTCTAGAGCGTGGCGCCAAACGCTTCCCCGCAAACCTCAAGCTCTGGATGGCATTGATCGATTACGCACACAAGCAGCAGAGCTTCAACATCGTGAAAAAGGCGCTTTCGTCAATGCTCAGACTACATACCGCGGAGCCCGAGGTCTGGGTGTACGTCGCCAAGTTTCAGATCGAGGAGAACTCCAGCGTGCCAGAAGCTCGCGCTGTGCTGCAGCGAGGCTTGAGGTTCAATCCAACATCCCAGTATCTCTGGCTAGAATACATGCGTCTCGAACTCATATACGTGGCCAAGATTCTGGCTCGGCGTCAGCTTCTGGGCCTTGATCGCGCACGCAAGGAAGAAGTCTCCGAGAACACAGTGGCTTCAAAGGACGACACAGGCTTCAACGAGGACCTCACGGCCGAGGACCTGGCCAAGGCCTATTCTGACAAACTCAAAGATCTGCCTGATATCAACATCGAGGTTCTGGGCGACCCAGAATCGAACCCTGCGCTGCGGGGCGACGTCGCGCTGGCAGTCTACGATGCCGGTCTGCATCGCTTCTCAAACACCTCAGACGCCCGTAAAGAATTCGCGCGGAAAGCACTGACGCTGTTCGACGAATTCACCAGCCTCAACAGAGAACATCTGTGCTCCCACGTAATCGACAGCTTGCATGGCGGGGATGACGAGGTGGAGGCGTGGCAGATCACGTTCCCAATACGTCACATAGATGGCACTGACGCTGCTTTCCCTGATAAATTGCACCAGGTGTTCAGCATATACGCAAAATCCTCGAAGACCGTGGGAGTCAAGGACAGGCTGCGAAATATCCTCGCTCAGAAGGTGCTCGAGCCGGAGGGTGTAGACATAAACCTCAAGCGCGCAGTACAGCTGTTCGAATCGAAGATGTAGATACTAAAATCACCGCGATCGAAATATAGTTGCAATAAAAAGAATAAACAAAAAGATAAATATACAAAATGCTAGTTTGTGTAACATTTTTTAGGCCGTGGGAACAGGCACAGTGGTATAGCTTCCCCGCTCTTATCTCAAATGCGTCTTTTGATAGACGGGTCTTCCAACTCACCGTATGACTGCCCCCATGAATTTTCTCATATATCCAAAGCGGGCCTATCCTGCCCAGTTCTGTGTGACGAAGAAGTCGTAAAGGCGACCGAGCCTTTGCTCATCTACGTGTTCGAGCACATCCTTCATCAACTTACGCTTGAGTTGGCCGCCGTTCCGTATCATGGCCTGGAACACGCTTTCTTTGATGGCCAGGTAAATCTTGGGAACAATTCTCAGCTGAGTGCACAGCGCTCGTTCTTGCGGAGACAGCAATTCCACATCGGGCGCGTGCGAGATATCCAGCGGGGCCACCCCGTTCATCTTGCGAATCTTGATCGTCAATGGCTCGTGCTCATTATAATGGCCCGAGCTGGAGTGGCCACTCGAGCCACCATTGCTGATACTCTGCAGCTCGGCGTCGAAATAGCTGTGTCGTGGGGGCACTGGAGCCGACGAGGTGCGGAAGATGGCATTTTGCCGATTCTGCTTTTCCTTTTCGTATTTGTTCGCTTGCTCCAGAGTCTTGATGCCGTTTTGTCTGTACTCCTGAAGTTCGGCAATACGTTGGCGGTACTGCTGCTCCGCTATTATGTCTTCGGTGAAGTGGTCGTACTCCTCCTGTGAAAGCAGCCGGATGAAAGGCTTGAGTTTGTTGTACAAGTCTCGTTCCTCCTTGGAACGCTTCTTATCGATTGCCGCAAGCTTTCGATACTCCAGGAGATTGTGGTGCAGAATGGTGCGCTTGCGCTCCGTTCGCCGCTCGAGGCGGCTATTGTAGATGCTCAAAATTGTCAGCTTCTGCTCAACGTCCAGCATAGAGTCATCAGGCTCGAAGATCATGTTTTTGATTACGCCCTCAGCATCGTTTTCGGCCTCAGTATCGAATTCTAATCTGCCCGGCATGTAGCCTTGGATATCGTGGCATGCAGGTATACTCGCGAGCGAGCCCTTCTCTTGCGGCTGGCCAGAGCGTATGAGTTGCTGGTGCGCGTTGAAGTTTTGCAGTCGTTTCTTTCTCTGTTCCATGAACTCCCCCATGTCGTCCAGCAACGGGTGATCCACCACGGTGGGTACCGGATAGTGCGGTGAATCGATGTAGACCTGCTTATAGTGCTGCTCGACTTCTTCTTTCGTTCTTCTTCCGACGTGTTCAGCGATATCCTGCCAGGACCCGATGCCAAACTGCTCCATTCCTTCTATCATGAGCAGCTCTTCATCTGCGCCCCAGTCGCTGGTGAATATTGGGTATGCTTGCTGCTCAATTACAATGTAGTCATGCCATGGTTTGTGGTTTTTTGTGGCAGCGCCCTTTGCAAAACATGGAACGCACAAATCGTACTCTTCGTCCACGCATTCCGCGCACCTGATGGACACAAGGTTGGAGAGGTCTGCGGAACAATTGTCGCATTGCAGCTCGAACCCTTCGCTCTTCCCCATCTCGCGAGAGTCTGCTAGCTCCAAGGAGCTGAATTCGTCAACGTATTCAGACTAATTTCAGTGACTGTCAAACGCGTGCGCCAAGCAGTGGTGGTGATGATGATCTCCAGTTACTAATCAGATGGTCCTCCGTTCCTCCCCATATTCTCAGCTTCTCCTTGCGTTTCGTACCCTCCACCTACTCATCTAGTATGCACTAACGCCCAAGGCCCGAGTCGAGTATACACATATACAAAGTAGCTAAGCTCAGAGCTGCTCGCCTTTCGGGATGCAAGGACTCAGTTTAAGCAGCCCAGTTGTAATTAAATTATAAACCCGTCTATAGAAGAGATGATAAAGGGACACTCCCGGGAATATGGACGACTTATCGAGGAGACTTTATAGATTGACCACAGAACTGCGGCCGTGATGCACAACTTGTTTCAATAGTAAGGACTCGTCGATTGGGGTGAGTATGGACGCAACCATACAGTCAGTGCTCAAGAGAGCACGAACGGGGTGCTTATTTGCCGGCGTGCAAATATTTTAGTGACATTTGCTTCATACGTATGCAACGAGACCTACAATTCAGCCAGGTGAGACAGGTTGGAGCATGAAGCCAGGACGCTCCGCTCGGGCGGGTCTTTACGCTCGCCAGGGACGTTTCCTCGGTCTAGTGCGCGAAGGGTTCGATGAGCAGATGAGCCTTTTGTGCGCATGCACCACCACATGCACTGCGCATGCTGTCAGCGATGCAGCTAATGCTCCTTACCCCGAGCGAATTGACAGCGGGCCGGTGCAATTTCTGAGAAGCCCTAGTGCGACTCTAGGGCTTATGTCACCAAAGCTCAAGCTAGGGCGCTCGGACACACTCAGGATCCGAGATATGCTTAGCCGAGATCAGCTGGATCGCAGGGGGGTTGGTGTACAGAGTGAGACCCAAAGTGAAATTCTTGAACTTCGGTAGATCCAGTAAACAGACAAAATGGGCCGCGTTCGCACGAAGACTGTCAAGAGAGCCAGCAAGAGCCTCATTGAGAAATACTACCCGCGTCTCACTGTTGATTTCGAGACCAACAAGCGTCTCCTGGACTCCGTGGCCTATGTTCCCTCCAAGCGTCTGCGCAACAAGGTGGCCGGCTACACCTCCCACCTCATGCGCCGTATCGCGAAGGGCCCCGTGAACGGCGTCTCCTTCGCTCTTCAGGAGGAGGAGCGTGAGCGTCGTGACCAGTACGTGCCGGACCAGTCCGCCCTCGACGTCATCATTGACGAGGGTCTCATCATCGACCAGCAGACCGCTGGCCTTCTTAAGAGCTTGGGTCTCGAGGTCAAGGCTGAGGCCAAGAACTTCACCGCCGCCCCCCCTGAGCGTCGCTTCAACAAGAAGCGTGTCTAAATTATAAATATTAATTATAAATCATCATTGGATCAGGATGGCCGGGCCGGGCCAGCCAGCCGCGCGACGAGCTCGCAACGCTTTGGCCGTCCATTGCGATGGCTTCCTCGACGTTCGACTCTGGTTGAGCCCATTTTGCGCTCTGGCGGCCTTCAATTTGAGGTGCTGTGCCTGCTCGCAGCCGTTTTTGGCAACATAAGCTGGGTTTCTCACAGCGCCGTGCGTTGACCTATTCACGCCCTCACGCACCCGTTCTACTACTACACACACCCACATCTCTCTCTCGCCAACTCCACTCACGGACACACCCAGAGGTGCGCGCGCAAGCGCCTGCGCACACTATTGACTCAATTCCGCCACGTCATCAGACCCCGAAAGTCCCGATTCGAGATCATTCGGCTCGCACATCTGTTCAGACGCGAATTGCGCCAGTGGAGCCCGCGCGGCAGCCTCGGTCGCGCACTGAGCTCTGGAGCGTCGTCGGAGTTCCTGAAGTTCAATCCCCTCCCTCCAAAAGAGTCCAGTCAGGCCAGCCTGTACACCGGACCAAAGCGGTGGCCGGCCACTGATGTCTACTACCAGTCATGGGCGGCCCAGGACGGTGCCAGTAGCGACCCTGGGGCAAGCTCGCGGAACGTGGCCGCGCCAGCAGCACCGCCGCGTCTCCAGGGACTCGTCTCGCCCTACTCAGTCGACCCCGGGGACATTGTAGAGGTTCTCACGCGGGACGGCCGCGTCAAAGGCTTCGGCATGGTGACCTTCAGCACCACAGACAACGTGTTCGACTACATCGACGTCAAGGGCCAAATACTTCAGGGCCACCCCAACGAGGTAGCGTTCGCTCTACGAGGGCTGTTTCCGGCGCTTCCCGCGAAACAGTACAATGCCGACAGCATAGTTGCGCTTCTGAGCGCAGAGATTGCGCGCAGCTTGAAGGCCGCTCCAAAACTCATGCCGATGCTGACCGTCGTGCACGCACAGCTAGCTCTGAAAGATCGACCGCGGGCGGTTGACTTCGAGGACGTCTACGCGCGGGTGTGCGAGCTGACGCAACGGTCGCATCCTTGCGCAGCGCGTCGGCACGTCCGGCACTTGGCCGTCTATTTCTGCCTTGCGTACCGCTCTCTCTTCTTCGTGCGAGCGCACAAGACCCCGTTTGTGGCCGTCAGTTTGGGGGCAATGGGCGCAGTGAACAAGGTCATGAACAATATGACGCGCGTGGAGCTCGAGCACGGCTGCGCCCAGCTGCGAGAGAAAAAGCTGGGCGGCTTGGCAAGTATACTGCTGACCTTCCTGAACCACTGGGTACTCTGGGGCGACCAAAGGCTCGCGCGGGCGGCCCAGGCAATCCTTGAGGGCTGCGAGCCCACAAGGCGAAAGCTCGATAGTCCTCGGGCGCTCAGCAACTCCCTGAGTCGCCTTTCTATGATCAATCTATTTTCGTGGGTTGCCCCCAGCGAGTACGCGGAGCAGACGCCGCCGCAGGCACGGAGCGCCCCGCCGCACACTCAGCGTAAGGCGCATCCCAAGCCGGCCCGCACGCGCGAATCTTCCCACCTGTTCTCCACCAACCTCCTTCAAGAGTGCACACTTCTTGACGAGTCCACGGCGGTGAGAGTTGACACAGAGGCGAAGCTCATACACATCTACATCCCTCGAATCAGTCTGGCGGGCTCCATCTTGGGATCAACCAGCTCGATAGGAACTGCAGCTCGCTCAACATTATTGCAGGGCCGACTCCAGGCCCTGCTGAGTCCAGACGTCGCGCGCAAGCATGCCTTTGCATGCCGCAAAATCTCGCCGGCGCTGCGCTTCAGCGCGCGTTACGAACCAGGCACGGGCTCATGTGTGTGGAGCACCGCTCGCGTTGACATGGCGGACGTGATGCCCATGACGTGTGAGGCCGAGCCCCACGTCCTGGAAGTTCTCCGAGCAGTGGACCCACTGATCAGCGAGTACGAGCTCCAGCTTCCCGCGCCTCGTGGCGACGATGGCGCCGCGGCTCTCAGTGGCCTCAACGTTGTGCATGTACAAGCCGCTGCCGGCCGTATTGCGGGTGTGCACATGAAGTCGCACGGCATTTCGGCGCCGTTCGTTATAACTGAGCACGGCAGGGAAGTGATCAACGATCAGCCTGGCCATCACAGCCGTCTCAAATTTGATGCCTATGTTCCTGTTTCGCGGCCGTTCGATAGCTCGCTGGCTCTTCTCGCTCAACGCATGTTGTGTGGCCCGCAACCGCCTTCTCGGCTCTATAATGGGGAGGACCGCCCCGGCCTTCTGACACAGCTGCAGAAAACAATTTTGCCCCAGCTCCAGCTCGTTGCTGAGCTGGAACTGCGTGACTCGCAATACGAAAAGCTCCGCGACCTGCAGGTGCAGCTGCAATCCTACTCCACCTTCCATATTTTCCGGTGTGTCCTGCTGGCGGCATCCGCCCTGTCGAAAAGCCCCCACGGCCAGATTGTGCGAGCAGTGTGCCTCGACCTTGGAGCTCGCGTAGACGTCTACGTTCCGCCCCACACAGAGCAGGTCTTCCGCGGCGACCAGGTGATTGGCACCGAAATTTTGGAGCTGGACCCGCTACACGGCTTGTTCGTTGTATCCATGTAGACATCTTGGGCCCGCTCTCTGTACATAACTACAAACATTTTAGAAAAACACTGACCCAGTACGGTACTCGCGTCCATCATCTGGCTCTTTCTTCTCACAGAAGCTTGAGCCGGCCAGTCACTTCGTTGATCAAAGGAATCGGCGCGGGCCCAAGGGCAAGAACAGTAACGCTGCCGGGGTCGATCTGCGTTCGTCCCGCGTCGACTATGCGTTCAGTGACCACACCCAGTCGAGCGGCTTGGGTCTGCAGGCGATTCAGCTCGTTCAACGAGTCGCACTGAAGAGCAATCTTGGCCTGGCCCTGAGATTTCCACGAGATGACGTTGTTAGGCGTCTTTTCAACAGCCTTTTCGTAGCATCCCAAAGCAGCGTGGGCGCACTGCGCAGCAATCTTGCCTTTGGTCATGGGCAGGTCCTTTCGCACAACCAAGACCATCTTGCAGGGCTCCGCGCTCCCGGAATCACTGACCTCGTAGTCCTCCTCGAAGGAGTCGCTGGCGGGAGCCTGGCTTTTACCTAGCCAGTAGCCGGCTGCGAGCGACACCAAGGATGTGACGACGCACGTCGCGCCCACCATCAGCGCCGCGTCGCGCTGAACACACGCGAAGTCTCCGGCCATGTTTTTATAATGATGATTGAACAGTTTCTCACACTCAAAATCGCAACGCTTCAATTTATTAGCAGGCCTCACACCACCTACCTTGTTTCGTCGAACTGCTAGTTTGCCTGCAGATACATATACATCGCTATATAAAGTAATCAGCTCACAGGGTGGAACGACATAAGGCGCTGTGCCCAGGCTACACATCGCAGGTGGCCACTAGACTGCTCACCGCAGCGGATGGACCATGATTCGCGCACGCTCTACCTGAAAAATCTGAATGAGCGGGTTGGCCATCGGCGAATTGCCGCGGAGCTGCGCGAAATATCCGAGAGGTTCGGCCCTGTGGTGGCAGTGCACACGGGTCGAGGCATAAAGAAGCGAGGCCAGGCATTTATAGGCTTCCAGAACGAAGCCGGTGCGGCCAGTGCTCTCGCGTTTTTCCAAAACGCGACTCTGCACGCGAAACGCGTATCTGCATCGTTCGCCAACAAGCCATCACATGCTCTCCTAAACAAAGAGGACCTGGCGCGTCTCAAAGCACCCAAGCCTGCCGATACCGCCGAGAGCGGGGACACGAGCCACGTTCCGACCCCGTCTAAGTCAAAAGATCTCGGCGAAGCGAAGCCGAAGAAAGATCTCGGGGAGCCTCACAGAATACTGCTTCTGCAAAAGATACCCGCCGAGCTTACCGTCGAAGATTTACAGTCTGCATGCGCTGGGCACGCTGGTTTCGTTGGCGCACGGATGTTCGCGGCGAGACGAGTCGGGTTTCTTGATTTTGAGACCACAGAGGCTGCGCAGGCAGCGGTCGGAGATCTGGAAAAATTAGATCTGGGTGATATTACCTACGCCAAAAGATAAGGCGGCTTATTCTATGTACATTTTTTGCTCAAAACTCTGGCGCCGAGCGCTCGATATATGCTCACTTCTTCCACCAGCCGAAGGCGGTATTGCGTAACGCTGTGAAGAAGCTCCACTTGGCCTGCTTCCTGTTGGCCTCACGCATGATCAGCTCGTAGTACATCGGGTTTCCGTCCGGCCTATACAGTCTTGTATTAGGTCTGAACAGGTCGAAATTGGTATTCTGCAGGAGATTATTGGCGGCGCTGCCTCGCAATTCCAGAGTCTTTGCGTCGGGCAGTTGGGAGGGGACATCGGACTCGTAAAGCTTGAGCTGGGCCTGCCGGAACGAGGTGTAGACTTTGTGTGTGTCGTCTGGCCACTTCTTGATTACAGCTGCAAGCTTGTGGGCCGCATTTATTTTATTCTGTACCGTCATTTGTGTCTCAAAAAGTTGTGGCCCGATGATAATCTCTACTATCCAACCTTCAAACCGAGATCACGTGTCATAAAAGAGTAGCTTGTTGAGACTTTCGCCTAATCTTTACAGTAGGATGGCTGATTTAGTGACGCAGGGTCACAGGAATTATTCTCCAGACAGCCCTCCTCCCCCAGGCCACTGCTTCATAAATGGGGAACGTATGTACTCAATTCGTGTACAAAATTGTGATTCAGCTGGCCAGGTTGCAGAAAATAAATTTGCGGAGATATCCCCTCAACGTGACAATAAACAAAAGCCTGCGCCTACATTCGGAGCCACATATTTATCTGAATACTATGTATGGCATGTTAACGGAAAATTACCCCACTCAGATCGCTGACGCACTCGTGCGGCTATACACTCTAGTGCGGTCTCACCAAGCGAGTCTTGAAACGTGATTATGATAATATATGTCCGGGCACTCTAGTCATCTCGCGAACAATAACGGTGATCAAAGTTGAATTGGCGCCTCAATTACATTGTCCAGCCACCTTCGAATTGGGCGCACGAGGCTTAGATTAATTCTCCGGTGCCTGCGGCCTCCCTTGTACTCCCATACGGCCCTCTACTAAGCGAGGTGCGTCTTGTTAAATGCTTCCGCATCCGTCCATGTTATTGGTCCTGCGGGGGAGCTACTCGTTTGGCTGCCGATGGCCGACTGCATCAGGGCTCGCGCATGCACGCATGAGGGTGGATATTATATAAGGGTAAGGGGTCATAGCGTCGTGGACATTAGGGTGGCTGGTGGTACTAGGGCCCTATGCGGCTCAATAAAGGGATGGCTGGCCCTTTCACTTCCGTAACCGACGGCTTGACGTTATAGGAGTATATAAGTAAAGTTGCCTGCAGCAGCCCTCCCTCTGGTGGACGAATTGAGATCTATCACTCTTCCTTTGAACCATCACCTGTGTGGCATTTCGAACAAGCAGTCTTTTACTCCACAATGCGCTGGGATGACGAGCTGGACTTTGGCGTCCGTTTGGCTTCAAACGACTCTGCTGCGCGCGACGAGATTTACGACACGGTCAATAAGTACCGTCATGCTGAGCTTAGCCGCAAGGATGCGGTTGTCAAAAACGTTAGGCCTAGTAAGAGTTTCGATAGCGCTCTCTCTTTCGACTTCGACTCGCCAGTGTCTCCAACGTCTTCGGAGTCATCGCTTCACTCACATTCGTTCGATCCTCCTACCTCGAGCTACTGGCATATACCCGACAAGAGCGCGTATCTAACCTCAGTAGCGTTCCAGGAAAACAGTCGATTGTGCGCAATTGGCAGCGGCGCTGCAAGCGACAACCTCTTCATGTATGAGGTGTATCCTGACGAGGTTACACACCACCAGACAGTGTCTCTCCCCGAGATCAGCTCTCTGAAGTGGGTCTCTCCCCAGACGCAGCTCGGTCAAATGGGCAACGTCCTCGTTTCCGGTCACAAAACCGGCATGGCTCATCTTACGATGATGCCAGACTCTTCGTCTCGGGACGGAAGTGCCGAAATACTGAAACGATACAATCACGCTAAGCATCTACCAACCGCGGCGGAGGGTACCTCACGTTCGCGCGGCCTTCGGATTCGATCCCTGGAACTTACGAACGCCTCCTGGAACTGCTCGGTTCCAGCGTCTTTATTCACTCTCTGCGGAGACCACATTTTCCTCTGGGAGCCCAATCGTAGCGACATACCCCTCGTGATGCAGAAGACCCACAACACTAATACGCTTGGGGTCTGCGGAAGCCGCGATGGCATATATGCGCTTGGGCGCCGAAGAGGGGTATGCATCCGTGACATCCGAGTAAGAGACCGCGTCAATTCTGGTCTGAAGCCTCCAGTGGATAATGATGAGAGCGTGAGTATTGTGTCGTGGAACCCCTTCGACGGGGGCAACAAGCTGGCCGCTGTGCACGACCGAACGACGATCAAGGTCTGGGACATTCGCAGCAAGTCTCCGCTAGCAACATATAAGCGGCACGCTGACAGCATCAACTCCCTCCAATGGTCCGCCGAGTCCGAGATAGTGTCTGCTAGCGCAGACGGAACGATTCGCGTGTGGGATCTTGACCAGACCGCCAGCGATGTCACCAAACCGCTGAACCTTTCCCATGGCAAGTCCGCATCGGATCCAGGAGCTACTCAAGATACATGGAGTGAGTATGTTCGCCGACAAACGATGGATCTCGAGCTGGATGGTTTTGCGGATGAGCTCCTGAGTGGCGGGCTTCCGATCACCCAGGCACACCGCTTCACGGCCATGACTCTGGCGCCGATGGGCCCCTCAGTGGGTGCCGTCACCATTGACAGCGGTGGATACTTGGGCATCCACGAGCTATGCGATTCCAAGGATGGATCCAAGGGTGGCAATGCTTTCATAGGCGCTATCAGGCACCTGAGGTAGCCTTCGTCAACGCCTCTCTCCCGACCAGAATACCCCTTTGTAAGATTTCGTCCTCCGTGCTACTAGCTGAAAGTAGACCTGGATTTTACATCCCCACTCTCTGCCTCTTAGTGCTCTCTCCTGAATCTTCGCCTCCCAATTTTGTGATTATAATGATACCTTCAGGAGCGAGCCAAGAGGAGCACTGAGAGTAAGAGGAGCGCAGGGCCACACACCTCACTGGAAGTGTTCCTCGACCTCGAACCGAATAATAATGTAGCTTTATTCACATATTTAGTAACTAGGCGATCCGTAGGACGGCGGAGCCACCGTAATACTCATCAAATGTCACCTAAACTACTTCTGGCCAGACGACTTATTGAATGAATAAATGCTTTGATACCGCTGCGGCTCACACGAGCCCATCATTCGACCTCGGTATCGTCCAGGGCACTTCCTGGCTCGGGCGTTTCTGAGACTTCCGCAGGTAGACCCGGCTCTGCGGCCAAGTGTGGCACTGATTGGCTCTCATACTCTCTCGTAGCCGAGTCGTAAGACTTTTCGCCAGCGAAGTAGCGGACTCGGTGTACAGCCAAAAATGTGGAGAGCTTTTCTAGTTGCTGGACCGCAAACTGCAATGTAATGTCGTCCATCGAGGTCAGCTGGGAGAGCAGAGCCGGCATGCTCACGATGAGCCTGGCGAGGTGCTCGGCGCCATATATAAGGGAAGGCTGGAAGTTTGCGTCTTTGCGCTGCTGCGCATAGTACTGATTACGCTCGAATCGGTATAGCAGCAGCATCCCGAAGGAGTAGTCAAAGTAGGTCCTGATGCTGTCAACGAAGTGCTCAATGTTCTCGCTCTCGCCTGTGGTCGATCTGTGTGTGGAGGCGTTGGCGAAATCTTTGAGGATCTCCACGACGCAAGCCGGGCGAGGCAGCCTGACGAGCTCTCTATCTCTGGTGACGAGCTGCCAGTCCTTGACAAGAAGTCTTTTCAGTTCTAGCGGGACGGCGAGCCTCACTTCGTAGAGAGGCTCGTCGCCGAGCAGGACTTTGCGTCTATGCTTTGTGGTGGGAGCCGGGGCTCCCTCTGCAGGGGTGGCCTCCCGCGTAGCCGCGGCGTAGGGCCGTTTTGGCGCTCGCGCCTGGTGAGCGGCGGGCGCCTCGACCGCGGGAGACGCGCCGCGTTTTTTGCCCTTCTTCAGCTTGAGCTCCTCCTCCTTTCGCCGCTTCTCGCGTTCCTTGATCTCTGAATTGATGCGCTTCATCTCGTTAATATTACGCGGCGTGTGAGGCAGCATGCGCTGCAAGGGGAGCCACTCGTCGTAGTTCGCTTTCCACCCGGAGTAGTGCACGTAGTACCATTTCTCGTGAGTATCCAAAGCGCTCTCGAGCACGTCTTTGGGTATCTTGCGGTGGCGCTCGGATTTGAGCTTCTCTATTGGGGTCGCGTCTTCAACGAGAACGAGCTTGCCGTTCTTCCGGTGGGGAACGCCCTGTATGATGGCCATGCGATCGGGATCCAGGATCTTCTGGACCTTGCCGGCATACACGCTGCCGTCCTTCCACGGCACGATGCATCGGTCGTCCAGTTCGAACGTCTCGGGCTCGTCGTCCAGTTGGGACATGGCCTGAGTGTTGGGTAGTGTGTGACCGCGAGTCCGTGTGGGTAGAGACAGCCCTCCGAGGCTTGTCTTAGTGATATTCTGAACACCCGTGATGGAAGCGCGTGGGATGTCTGGCTTTCAAAGCAGCCTTATTTAAAATTGCGAATGGTCGTGCCCCCCACATCACCATGACTTCTGGGGAGGAGTATTAAGGTTGGCTATATAAACAGAGGCTTCTTCAGGAGGCTCGGCCCTCCAAGCAGGTCCAGCGCTGCGTATGAGCCATTCCGGCCACTACACAGATAAAACTGATATATACTAGTTCCATTAGCATGCTGCTAAACAAGGCGCGTGCGCCCCAGTTGTGTGTGCCGTTTGCGAGGGCTTGAGGTGGGAGCTGCGAGGGCGGCGAAGAGGGGGCGAACAGAGTGGGCGAAAGAGGGACCTTGCGGCTTACGTTCGCATATAACGCGAGCCATAGCTGTGACCAACTGCAGGCACCTCGCACATATAAACAAGGGATCAGAGCTTGCCTTGCTGAGCGTTCGAGAACAACAGCTGCCCACCAATGACTTTGGCGGTGATAGGTGCTGGTATGGTCGGCTGCGCCACCGCATTGGCGCTCAAGAAGCGTGGCCACGACGTGGTGGTCTACGAGCGCCGCCCCGACCCGCGTCTGGAATCGTCCAAGGAGATCGGGCGAAGCATCAACCTCGCGCTCAGCGCGCGGGGGTACCGCGGTCTGCAGAGCGTGGCCCCCGAAGTCTGCGAGAGGATCCAGAACAGCATCGTGCCCATGAAGGGCCGCATGGTCCACTCGAAGGAGGGGAAGATGTCGCCCAGCCTGTACGGCGTCCGGGGAACGGAGGCCATCAATTCCATCAGTCGTGCCGAGCTCAACAACAGCCTGATCGATGCCGTCGAGCGCGCGCGCATCCCGATCAAGTTCAACACCGCGTCGCCCGCGACGTACAGTGAGCTCATCAAGCTGGGCACGTCCGTGTTCGGCTGCGATGGCACGTATTCGAGAGTCCGCGAGGTGATCTCGAAGCACGTCGACCACAAACTTGAGATGGAGACCATATCCACCTACTACCTCGAGGTGCCCATTCAGAAGGCTGATCAGTGGGAGAAGAACTACCTCCACGTCTGGCCGCGCGGCTCGCACATGTTTATTGCGCTGCCGAACGCGGACGATACGTGGACCGGCACGCTGTTCGCGCCGCGCGATCTCTTCGTCACCGAGCTGACCTCCCCCGACGCCTTTCTGCGCTGGTTCGCGACCGAGTTTGGCGATGCGGCGGCGGTAGTCGGCGTCGACGCGCTTAAGTCGCTGGCCGTCCATGCGCCCAGGGGCAAATTGACCAGTATCAAGTGCTCTCCCTACAATGTCGGCGGCAAAATAGTCATTCTCGGGGATGCGGCCCACAGCATGGTGCCCTTCTATGGCCAGGGACTCAATGCAGGCCTCGAGGATGTGCGCATCCTCATGGAAAACTTCATCGACAAGTACCCGGACCCGGCCCAGTGGGGGACCGCCTTCGACGAGTACTCTCGCTTCCGCAAACCGGACCTCGACGCCATCAACGATCTGTCTATGAGCAACTACCAGGAAATGCGCTCCTCAGTGGCCACCCTGCATTTCAAGGCCCGAAAACAGCTCGACAACGCCCTTGCGCGCGTGCTGGGCGATTACTGGCTGCCTCTGTACACCATGGTCTCGTTCCGGGACGACATCCGCTATTCCGACGCACTGGCGTCCTCTGCACGGCAGCAGCGGCTCATACACCGCTTGGTCACAGTTGCAGAAGGCTCTGGCCTTATCCTAGCGGCCGCGGCTTTGGTCAAATATCTCAACTCACGTCACTAGCTGGGAGGACGCTCTCCAGCCACCATCCTCACTCGGCTGGTCACTATGTAAGGGAGGGAGGGCGGTGCAACTTAAGCACGAGCCATTGAGTACTATTATATTGAATAATCGAGCGGACCAACCTAGAGTTCAACTCACTGGGTCCTAATAACCGTCAAATGAAGGTAGTTTATCAAATCGCTCGCGTGATGCCACTGCTAGCGAACGAGTACTGAAGCGTCCGTCCCTATATCGAACATATGTAGTCAAAGTCTAGAAAATGTTTTTTACCAATACAGAAGTGGTGCAAATTTAAGGAAGCGATGACTCCTCAAACCAGACTGCTCCTAGCTTAGAATTTCCTGGAGACCTGCTCAGCGACGCTGGCAGGCTTGCTGGTCTGGGTGTGGTAGAACTGGAGGGCGAGAGCGAGGCCAACGGTGTCCAGAAGCTTGACTGCCAGGGTGGACAGGATGACGTCCAGAGGCTGCTTGGTGACGAAGATGCTCTGCACGATCTGCGGGCCAGACTGGGCCGCGAGCACCAGCGTACCGACGATGGCGGCGCCCTTGTAGTTGATGACGTTGGTCAGGCGGAGGAGAGCGCTGATACCGTAGGACTGCAGAGCAGACGAGGCAATGGCAGTGAGCGAGGAGGCAACAGCAGTCTGGGTCTCCTTACTCTCAAGGACCTCCTTGGAGCTGAGCGCAGTCTGCGACTTCTGCCACAGAGCACCGAAAATGGGGCGCTGCACAACAAAGTTGGAGGCGCCAGAGTAAACTGTGCCGACAATGATCGAAAGGGCGTCAATAGCGGGGAACGAGGCACCAAGAGCAAGAGACATGGGAAATTGAACTAAAAGCTGGCGATTGCAAGGATGGACCAAAACTTCCGTGACATGCAGTGCTTCATTTATATAATGAGACTAAAGCCACAAGGTAATAACTGAAGGGCACGTGCAGTACATGCTTAGAGGCCTCACGCGCGTCGTGCGATGGCAATTGCTTGCATAAAAGGGTGCGGAGGTCACCGTCTATGGTGCCTAAGGGAGGGCTGCACTACATACCCGTACCCAGTGTTTGCAGATCTCACGCGCCCCACCTTTTCTTTTGATTCGAACAATGCATTGGCTTGCTCAACGCTTACCCTGCCATACGGTCTACCAGGACTGGGCGAGCTCAAGATGACAGCCTCTGCTCGGCTGCATACAGAAGCGTCTGGCTTCCAGCGGCCCTCATCAGGATCTCCAAGCAGGCCTGTAACAGTACTCGTAGCTCCGTTCGGTTGACCTCCTGAACCGCTCCCTTCCCCCTTGCCACATGAGCGTAACCCTTATATCTTAAGCAACTGTGAATTGTTGGGGTTGTTGGCGCCGTCTAAGGGAAATTCAAACCGTTATGCGAGCGGTCGCGTCCTGTGTATGGTTGATCGTGCCGATAGGTTTATGCGCGCCGATCGGCTAAATATATATATAGATAACTGGCAGGCGCCACTAACTGGAATTGTCTATAGCAATTGAGCAGAAGCGTTCCTGCACACGGGGCCGGGGGCGGGCCCAATTAAGTTTTCATCGATAGTGCTTTGTAGTTTGCAGTAATGCCCCATGTGATGACGCCTTAGTGCGAGGTGGTTTCGTCGGCCGTCACCGATGCGCCCTGTGGGGCGTCCTGTGGGGCGCCCTGTGGGGCCGGGCCGTTCGCAGTAGGCGCCTCACGCGCACGCTTCAAAACTTCAATTTCCAGCTCCAGCTTGTCCTGGACTTTTTTAGCCTCTAATAGCAGCGTGATCATCTGGTAAAGTAGCTCATACTTCCCACACACCTCCGCGGTTGGCATGACCGGCCTCAAGGGCAGGCCAAGCTCGTTTGTGATGGTTCGTATTTTGGGAAGAAGGTTCTGGCGAATTGGTGTGAGTTTGCTGGATCGTAGGTAGACGCCTGGATGCTTAATTTTGCCCGGCTCGATATATGAAATGCCAACGGCGCTTTCCTCGCGGGACGTGACTTTGCGATTCAGCACCTTCTGAACGGCATCAGCAACGCTCTTGCGCGCAGAGCTGACACCTGCCGCCGTGGCCGCCGCCGCAGGAGCGGGGGTCGGCGTTTTGCGACTCTTCTCGTTCTGCAGCTCAAGGAGGAACTGTCCTATGCCTTGGCTCGTGCCAAGATCGGACCGTGAGGTCTTGCTGTTCATCGTCTGAGGCGACTCCAACAGCTTCATTAAATCTCTTCTCTCGCTGAGAATTCTGTCGGACATGCTTTCCAGGCGTCGCGCTTCGAGAATCAGCGCTTCTTCCTCGGCGACTTCCTTCGGGTTTCGAGATAGCAGTCTTTCCAGATGAGCTTTGCGGGCCTCTTCCTGTTCCTTGTCAAATCGCATTGCGCGCAGAAGTTCCTCGTCGAATGGGCTGAGCCCCAGCTCTGCCGACACAGGCTTGAACTTGACGAGTGCTGAGCAGACCTCGTAGTACCTTTCTTTAAGGTCCTCCAGGCTGCGCGGAGTCTCCCAGCTGTATCTGTCGCCAATCACGAGCCATCTAAGATCGTATTCTTTGGCCAACTCGAACAAGTACCGCGTCTCCTCTATGGTCCAAGACTCGCGCTCGAAAAGCTGGTAGTCCTCATCCGACCAGTCGGGGACATTTATAGGCGTATTGAAACGCGCAAAGCGATAGCCTGCCGTGCCATCGGCCAGCGCCGCGGCTCTGACCCAGTGCTTCAAGGTTAGACTGTCCTTCGGCTGAAACTCCACAAACTTCCAGGGAGCAGCCCTTTGCTGCCACTCAGGCTTGGTTTTGAACTTAGAACCAGGTGTGACCACCACAGGCGGCTGATTGTCGCCTATAAGGTTGTACAGCTCGCGCTGCATGCCATCAAGTTTTCGGGCCTCAACCTTGAGCCGCTTGGCAGTGTGCATCACCGGGAGATCAGTCACAATTGACTCATTCTCTGTCCTGCTTTGGTACGCCTTGTCTTTCTCATCGCCTCCGGGCTCTGGCAGACCCTCAGAAGCAGCTCTAGAGCTGGCTTCAGATTGCGATCCCATTGACACAAACGCGAAGAAGCTGAAATCAAAGCTAGGGTTAGGTCATATACTGTCACTCCACATTACAACTTAGGTCACCTCGCGACCTCTACTTTCAACCATCTTCGGTTGTTTGTCGATGATAAGGCCAAGCCATACTAGGTAGTAGTAGATGTGTATGAGAATCAACATAAAAGCCGCCCCATTTCTATGAATTTCTGGCTCAATAAAGCAATTTAGATTACAGACTACTACAGGTCTTCCGAGCCGCCTTTTTATTATAGGGCTCAGTCATGCGAGCGCTCGCGCCATTTACTGTTAAGTAGTGTTTGGCTCTATGACCGCTATGAGGTCACCAGCTTCCACAAGGTTGCCGTTTTTGTGCACTATTTTGACGACCTTTCCGTTCACACCATCTGGGACGGTGACGCTCATTTCCGTTTTCATGGCTTCAAGGACGACTAGAGGGTCCAGAGCTCGGACCTGATCTCCTTCATGGGCTATAGACTTCCAGAAGCGGCCTGTGATCTCCGCGTAAACCATCACAGCGTCCTCGCTGTACTTATCCAGGTTTGTTGCTACGGGGCCGCTTTGCTCTGCTGCTTTATCACTGGCAGCGATAAGCTCTGCAAACTGACCATGCCGGTTGGCAAGGTTGCGCTCATGAGCTGCGATGGAGTCGGAATTATCGGCCAAAAACTCCTTGTACTGTCCGAAATGAAAGTTAGAGTCTTCTATGCGAGGACGGAAGGTTCCATCATGCACAGCGTGCTCCAGGCGATCCAGCTCTGGCTCTGTCACCGGGTAGTAATGAATCCTGTCAAATGGCCGCAGTAGCCAAGGATCTGACCCTTGCGTGTACTCGTTGAGGCACAGTTTATCCCAAATAGGCACCGTACGACCAATTAGCTGATAGCCACCTGGGCTGTCTGTCGCATAGATGCACATGTAAGAGCCACCGAGCCCTACGGCACCTTCAGGTGTGAACGATCGGCTAGGATTGTATTTGCTTCCCAAAAGTCGTTGATGCGGGTCAAGGGGGACAGCGCAAGGAGAGCCAAGATAGACATCACCAAGTCCCATAACCATGAAGGTTGCGCTGAACATCAAATCACGGATCTCTGTGCGGCTGGAAAGTCCGTTCACAGATTTCAGAAAGTCGACGTTGTTGGGAAGCCATGGCGCCTCTGCTTTGATCGTCTCCGAGTAACGTTTGACCGCATCCAAACATCGCGAGTCTTCGAAGGCCATGGGCAAATGCAAGATCCTTGAAGGCACCGTCCAGTCCTCGTCAGTAACAATGCTACCTTCAGCCTTCTTCAGTCTTTCGACCAGTTCCGACTGCGTGATCATGGCCGGATTGAACTCTATGTTGACCGAACGCACTCCTGGGCTCATCTCAACAACTCCTGAGCAATCAGCGAGGTGCTCACTGAGCTGGTGTAGCCGGTATCGAAGTGATAGGTCGATATCATTTGCACCGTACTCAACGAGAATATACCGGTCTCCAGCTTGGCGGTAACAGATTTTTATGGGGCTGTCCACCTCGTACAAAATCGGGCTGGATGGCGTAGGTGCTAGCACCGGCAAAGGGACGTTTTGACCCTCAATGCGTGCATCCACGGCCCTTTTGAGCTCGCCAGCCTGGTCAACTGTGACTGGGTAAAAGTTCACAGTGTCACCAGGTTTGACCTGGCCTATTTTCCACAGCTCAGCTTCCACAATGACCACCAAACATACAAACCCACCTAGAGAGGGGCCATCACACGCCAAAATTACTGGCTCATTACCAGTGAAATTGATGGCACCCAAAGAGTACACGTAGTCGTGCGCGTTACTGGGGTGCAAACCGGCGCCGCCACCATCCACGCGTGCCCACATAGGCTTTGGACCGGTCAATCGAACGCCAAATCTGTTCGAGTTATAGTGGACTTTCCAACTACTTGCGAAGAATTCATCCACGAATTCGCTTGCGAAAAAGTCTGGCGCTCCATGAGGACCCACAGTCACGGCAATATTCCAATGATTGGCAATCTTAGGAATCAATGCAGAGGGATATGTGTCGACTGGAGAGCGCTCTGCTCTGGTCGATTCAGAGATGGGAAGCAGGTCGCCCACTTTCAGGTTGCGACCACTAAAACCCCCCATCTTACCTGCTGAGAAGGTCGCTCGGCTTCCAAGGTACTCAGGCACATCAATTCCGCCCTGGATTGCCAGGTAGGCTCGGCACCCTGTTCTGATCTTTCCAACAGTGAGTTTGGCGCCGGCGGGTACTTTTATACTCTTCCATTGCAGAACAGATACATCGTCGACCATAACGTCGAGCTCTCCTCCAGTGATAGCGACGACGGCCGACGAGTGAAAGAGCAGTTTAGGACCGTTCAAGGTGAACTCTAGGGCAGCGGCTTTGTCGTCGTTGCCAACCAGCCAATTCGCGACTCGATGAGAGTATGAGTCCATTGGACCACTTGGAGGAACACCAATGTTCCAAAGACCAACACGCCCTGGCCAGTCTTGAATGCTCGAGCTGCTACCAGGAAGCAGGACTTCGACCGCGCGTGGACGATACTCGTAGGTGTCCAAAATTTTAGTGTACATGCGCGCTTCGGCAAACATCTTTGAACCAGACACATTTCGCAAGTAGTCGAGATTAGTGATGATGCCGCCGACAACTGTTTCGCTCAGCGCTTTCTGGAGGTTTGCAAGAGCAGCTTCCCGGTCCTCGCCATACACAATGATCTTAGCAATGGTAGGGTCATACTCGCTACTGATCACCGTTCCTTTCTTGGCCCACCCATCGACACGAGCCCAGGATGGATATGTCAGTTCAGTGATCTGACCCGGAGAGGGCCGAAAATCCTTTGCAGGGTTTTCAGCGTAGAGTCGAGCCTCCATGGCAGCACCCTTCGTTGGAATCGCATGCGTATTCTTATCAAATGGGGGCCTGTCTGCTGCAACCAGCAGCATCCATTCCACCAGATCGACACCGGTGACCAACTCGGTGATCGGGTGCTCAACCTGTAAACGGGCATTGACCTCGAGAAAGTAGAATTTGTTTCTCTTTGCATCATAAATGAACTCGACGGTTCCAGCGCACTTGTAGTCCATGGAGGCCGCCAGAGCCGCTGCACATTGGTGAAACTGATTTATGGTTTCTGCGGGGATCAGGGGAGCTGGCGTTTCCTCAATGATTTTTTGATTGCGACGTTGTAGGGAGCAGTCTCTTTCGCCAACGGCCACGGCATGGCCACGGCCATCTCCCATCACCTGAACTTCTACGTGCCGAGCGTTTTCTACAAAGCTCTCCATGAAGACCCCGGAGTCACCAAAGTAGATCTCTCCCTGGTGGCGTACAGTTACATATGCGCGCTTCAGCTCGTAATCATCGTCAACTCGCTGCAGTCCGATGCCGCCACCACCAGCTGTGCTCTTCAGCATGACCGGATACCCTCCGATTTTCGGTACGGCATCTAGAGCAGTCTCAATATCCGGGAGTAGGTGGGTCCCTGACACAAGAGGAACGCCTGCCTTTTCCGCGATCTGGCGAGCAGAATGCTTCAAGCCCAACGATCGCATGGCGTCGCCAGATGGACCTACGAAAATAAATCCTTCTGCCTCGCAGAGATCAGCAAAATCGGCATTTTCACTTAGAAAGCCATAGCCAGGAATAATGGCCTCGGCAGCGGTGCTTTTGGCGGCGTCGATGACCTTTCGCAGAGCGAGATATGTCTCTGCTGCGGTCGTGCCTTGCAGATCTACAGCCTCGTCAGCATCCTTGACGTGGGCCGCGTCCTTATCAGGCTCGCTATAGATGGCAACACTTGCGATGCCGAGCTTGCGGAGGGTGCGTATGATTCGGACAGCGATCTCACCACGGTTGGCCACGAGCACCTTGGTAAACGGCCGCGCGCCAGGCTTGGCAGACGCAGCGATGTACTTTCGCCACCCTCCATACTCGGTGATCTCCTTATTGGACCCGCTTCCATCCCATATAAATCCACTAACCCACTCGCCTGAAGCAAGTTCAAGTTTACCAATTCCCAAAGGCGCGGGGATGTTGGCAACAAACTCACCAAATGAATCGAATGGAATGTCCCACACCTCGAGAGCAATTGATGCACCACCCCCCGACTCTACTCGTTTAATTCCTGGCTTGGGTGGTGTGGTTTCGAGGGCGTAGAACTTGTAGGCAGGTGCTGTGGCAGTTTTCTCGCTCAGGGTAGCCCCAGCCTTGCGGAGCTGCCAGTTCAAAGGCATGCCACTTAAGTGCGCTCCCACGACAGCGAGCCGAAGGGTGCGCGGCCAAGGAGGCAGTGAGCGCGTGTCAATTTTGTCTTGACTGACAGCCTTGACATCAGCAAGTCCTGCGATGCGCCGCGATTCTGGAAGGAGCCGAACTGCCAATTCAAGAAGCGCAAAGTCAGAAAATGCTGGGCCCAGCAGTGTGACACCTACAGGCAGGCCGTCCGAGCGCCATGCATTTGGGATTGCCAGTGCTGCGAGATCGCTCAGGTTCACGAAGTTCGTATAGTAACCCTGCTTGGAGTTGACGGCAATCGGCTCTGCCTGTACCTCATCGACGCGAGGATTTAGGGGGCACGTCGGCATGAGTATTGCGTCCAGAGGCTGCATCAGCTTCAGGACGCGTTTTTTGATTTCTTGACGGAGGTATTCTTTGTCGAAGGCCTCGACTGCCGACTTGCCCTCTCCTCCGAGTACGATCTGGCGCACGGTCGGATCCAGGGAATCTGGCCCGTGCAGCCTGAGCTGCTCATCGACCGCCCATCGTCGCTCGGCAACCCAGGGGCCCTCGTATAGAAGCCGTGCTAGTTCAAACATACTGGAGCAGTCTACCTTTCGGATTTCCACGCCGAGCTCGGAAATACGCGCAACGAAGTCGTTGAACAGCTGCGCGTTCTCCTCTTCACCGAAGAACTCCAGAGCGGTGGGTACTCCGATGACTGGGCGGCGACCGAATGTTGTGATGGGACGCTCAGGCATCATGCGGGCGTACGGATTGAGCTCGTCGTACTTGATGCAAATCTTCAGAATGCGCTGAGCGTCGCGCACGCCCTGGGCGAACACGGAAGCCGTGTCCAAGCTCCTGCACGCTGGGACCACGCCCGAGGTACTCCAGATACCCACAGTGGGCTTGACGCCAATTAGGTTGTTCAGCGCGGCCGGCACGCGGCCTGAGCCTGCGGTGTCGGTGCCGAGGCCAAAGGGGACGGTACCGTTGGCTACAGCTACTGCCGAGCCGCTGCTACTGCCACCGCTCACATGGTCTTTGCTGAACACACACCTTGGGATGCCGTACGGAGACCGCGTGCCAACGAGGCCCGTTGCAAACTGGTCCAGGTTCGTCTTGCCGAGAACAATGGCGCCAGCCTTGCGAAGCTCGCCCACGATGGTGGCGTCCACGGGCGGAACATAGGAGAATGTAGGGCAAGCCGCCGTGGTTGGCAAGCCTTGGACATCTATGTTGTCCTTCACGGCGTAAGGGACGCCATATAGCTCGAGATCAGCACCCTCGGAGAGAGCGTCTACCTGACTAGACACTTCTGCGTCGGTGCAAAGGTAGATCCATTCGTTTCCATCACTCTGGCGGACCTCCTGGAGCAGCTCGAGGATGTTGGCCAGAGCCTGCTCCTTAGAGCCCGAGGTTTGCAGAGATCGCCACTCGTCAATAGAGAGGCCCTTCAAGCCCATGAGTATTCAGTCAGTGTAAGAGTGGGGAGCAGAAGCGATCTGGCCAAGCGTCCCACAACTGAACTGTGAGGAGCGCGATCAGCTTACAACGCAGTCGCGTTTATATACTCAGACGCCTGCACGCTTAGGGAGTTTTAGCCTCCGATCAAGCGTGAAGAATTGATTGCGTTAAGGGTTATGCACCATCTTTCGTGAGTCAAAGCTGGACAAAGAGCTCGAAAGCCTGGGCGTATAGTTCTGAAATTCGATCAGCGAGCTTTTTCTGCAGTTATCCAGCGCTGTGTGATTCGAGCAGGTGTTTCGTCGTGCGTGCCATGGCGAGATACTGCGGGCGGTATAAATCACATGACGAAATACTCCGGACCCGCGGAGATAGATAGTGGGTGCCCAACGAAAGCGCGCCGAATAGGGCTGATAAGAGTCCTTGGGACTAGGGTGCATAAATATCCGGGCGCCGCCAGTGTTCCACTCTAGACGCCACACGATACGGCTAAATATGCTGGTCGCAGCAGCCACGGCCTAGTCTAGCCTGCCGCGGGCTGCGTCTCCGCGCTCCCCCACCTTCTCTCGTGAGCAGGCAGAGGGGCACGTACGCATTGAGCCTGCATATATATATCATAGTTTCTGCTTGAACTATATCGAGTCGTCCGAGACGATTGCTACGTACTAGATGTTGCTTTTCTAACACACTAGCCGGCAGAGACCGGAGGAATGAGCGCGACCTCGCTGTTGGTAGTGACCTCCTGGGACGGATCAGCGTACGTCAGATCAACAGAGACGGCGCACGACGGAAGAAGGGCCGCGCTGTCCGGGTGCGTTTCCTTGACCCACTCGAGGACGCCGGACACCGTCATCGTGGCTGGCGTCGCCTCGTCCGCCTCGACCTTGGTCAGGTCCTTCAAGGGGCCGAAGTAGAGAATACGCACCATGGCCTGATTACGGCAACTTAAGTCTACTTTCCAGGCACGAGCAAGCAGGCACGAGCAAGCAGGAACGGTCCAGAAATCTCAGGTGATTGAACGCAGGCAGGCAATGTGAGAAGGCGGCCTCGGCGCGCGCTTGGAGCTCCTGTAACTCGTGTGCTTAGAAGCGACGATTTGGCGCGGCAGTATACACAGCGCGCGCGCGGGGGGGAGGACGAGGTGCGGATGTGCGTGCTACGCTTATGCGGGCGATCGTGCTAGTATACGCTCGTCGGTTGCGAGGGGCACCTGACCCTGGGCTCGCCCCGGGTGTGGGCGATGGGTGGGTGGGTGCGTGAAAGATCGCTCGGCTATCGCAAAGGCGCGTGTGGGCGAAGGGCGTTCGGAACTATTTAGGCTCCGACTCTTTCCCTTCAGAACCACGCAGCATCGCCGGGGGCCCATTGGCTAATTTTGCGAGATGGAGTTCCACCGGACGCCATACCTCGGTCCATTGATCGACGCCTCGGTGCTCCCCTCGTACCAGGAGAAAAGCGCGGAGGCGTCCGCCGATAAAGTTCCGCCCGTGGGTATTAGCCCCAGCTCGGCACGAAAGGCCGGCGACCAGGTTTCGGGCCGTGTGCTCTCGGTGACGATCAATTTCCCCCAGGTGGCCGTGCTGGGCGACAAGCCTTGCCTCCGGAGCCGTCGAGGCCTGAGCTCCCTCACGGCCATGATCGAGCACATCACCAACAAGACCGAGTGGGACCACTACAACATCGCGTGGATCGGCGAGGTGGACGGGCTGGACGAGCACGACTCGTTGACGAAGGTCCAGCACGACGAGTTCCAGAGCCTGCTGGGCCCGAAGAACGTGGCTGTGTGGCTGGACGGTCCAAGCAAAACGTGGCGCGAGTACGCGGAGAAGGTGCTTTGGCCCACCTTGCACTACAGCCACAACACGGCGGACTTCGACATCGAGCAGTCGGTGAGCAACATCACGAACGGTTGGCAGGCATACTTAGAGCTGAACCGGAAGTTCGCCGAGGTGATTCTCCAGGTGCACAAGGAAGGGGACATTGTCATGATCCACGACATGTACCTTTTTCTTGTCCCGTCTCTCTTGCGCGAGAAGATCCCCAATGTGGTGGTCGGACTGTACGTGCATTCGCCGTTCCCCAGCTCCGAGCTGTTTCGCGCTCTGCCGCAGCGCACGGAGCTTCTCTGCGGAATGCTGGGCTCGACCATCCTCGGGTTCCAGAGCAAGCAGTACGTCAAGCATTTCATATCCGCGGCGACGCGGCTCACAGGCATCGAGTCTGCCGAAGCCAAGCTTCTGTACGACGGCCGCTACGTAGCGTGCCTGGCGCTACCGTTCGGCATCAACGTCCAGCACGTTCTCGACAGGTGCAACTCGGCCAGCGTCGAGAAACTCTCGAAAGAGATCACCGACATCTACGGGCAGCGCCGCTTGATCGTCGGCCGCGACAAGCTGGACAGCACGCAAGGGATCCTGCAGAAGCTGCGCGCCATTCTCACACTCTTCGAGCTCTACCCCCAGTGGAGAGGGAACGTCACTTTCGTACAGATCACCACCCTCACCTGGCAGTTCAGCCCGAATCTCGAGCAAGAGATGTCTCAGCTCATCTCGTACATCAACGGAAAGTACGGAGACATCCACTATACCCCCATCATACATTTCTCGCGCCACATGGACCAGGACGAGTACTTTGCGCTGCTGAAGACGGCCGATGTGGGCTTCTTCACGCCCATTCGAGAGGGCGCCAGCTCCGCCGCGGTCGAGTACGTCCTGTGCCAGCACAGCCGGAAGGACCAGCCCCACGGAGGCAAGGCTATTGGGGCCACCATGGTGCTGAGCGAGTTCATGGGCATCACCGGCCTCATGGTAAAAGGAGGCACTCCCGTGAACCCCTTCGACTCCCTGCAGATGGCCTTCGTGCTCAACCAGGCGCTGTCCATGAGCCAGCTCGCAACGAGATCGGAGAACGACACCGAGATCTACAAGACTGCGCGGGGCCACTACGACGTGGGGAATTTTGTGACCGGCTTTCTGAGCCAGATTGTTCTGCACGAGCTCAAACACGAGAGCCAGCACTACACGCCGGAGGCCAACGTAGACGAGTTGTCCGCCGCGTGTGCCAAATCGCAGCGCCGGCTCGTACTGCTAGACTATGACGGCACGCTCACGCCCATTGTTCGCGACCCGGCTGCGGCTGTGCCGAGTGAGCGCCTCAAAAAAATCTTACAAGCGCTGAGCGATGACCCCAATACGGACGTGTGGATCATCAGCGGGCGCGACATGGACTTCATGGACAAGCACCTCTCGCAGTTCCGGATCAACCTGAGCGCCGAGCATGGGTGCTATGTCAAGTACGGAGACACCGGGCCCAAAAGCGAGTGGAAGGACCTTGTTTCGGAGATCGACATGTCCTGGATGAAAGTAGTCATGGACGTTCTGCAAAGCTACACGGAGCGGACGGAGGGCTCCGTGATCGAGCGAAAAAACTCCGCGATAACTTGGCACTACCGACGCTCAGACCCCGTATTTGGGGCCTTCCAGGCCAGCCACCTGCGCGCATACCTAGAGCTCACAGTGGCCAAGAACTATCCCATTGACGTCATGGCCGGCAAGGCCAACGTCGAGATCAGACCGAAGCTGTTCAGCAAGGGAGAGATCGTGCGCAACGTCTTCAAGGGCGCGAGCGAGCGGGGCGAGCTCCCGGACTTTGTGCTCTGCATGGGCGATGACACCACAGACGAAGACATGTTCCGCGTCCTGAGCGACCGAACTAGCCAGGCTGGCCTCTACCCCATCATTGTCGGGCCCGCGAACAAACTCACGATCGCCAAATGGCATGTAGACACCGTCAACCACGTCCACGACCTGCTTGAGGCCGTGGCCAAAAACAGCAACAAAGCCTGAGCCTTGGCGGCCCACCCCACCACTTTTGCATTCAAGTCATCGCCCCTTATACTCACATGTCTTTCTGTTTGTCCATATTATATATAGAGACCATTATGTACACCCTCTGGCCGGCCGGGCCTGAGCTCATATAGCCACGCATATATACACACATTATGCACACACACTATGTTCACACACTATGTGCACACACTGTGTACACACACTTTATACACACACTGCACACACAATGTATACACACATGTATATTGCGCGTTTGGCTTGAACAACCTCAGGCTCCAACTGCGCAGATGTTTGCGCCTGCTTTGCGTGCGTTCATTTCTTCTTCTTTCCCGCGGCCTTCTTTTCCTGGTGGATACGGCCCGACGTTACCTGCTGAGCGTCTTCACTCATTATGCTGTCTAGATCAAAGGCGTCGGCGCCCGACGCGCCTTCTGGCGCTTTTGGCTCGTCGGCGCTAGCAGCGTCTCCGCTCTCGGCGCTCACTTCGCCTAAGCCGCCAAACTTTCTTCGGAATTTGGCGAGCTTGCCGCTTTCGCCGGCCAACATGGCTTTGAGATCTGGCTTGGACGGGTTCCACACAGAGCTGTTCCTCTGGTCTTGCAGCATCCGCCACTCGACGCGGGGGTACACCGACTTTCGAGTGATTGTGGAGCCGTCGCTCAGCTCGACTCGCTGGTCGAACTTGTAGTATATCGCTGGGCGCACGTCCTCGCTCCGTAGCTTTCGCGCAGGCCGACGCTTCAGAACGGTCCTGCCTCCTGGCGGAACATAGCCGGATTTGTTCCGCACCTGGATTTTTGGGACGAGCGACCTCAAGTTCATCGAGCACGCCGCAGCCTCGTTTTACGTCGGTGAGGATTTGGTAGTCGACGAGTCTATAATGTAGCGACTCGACCGGCTCCCAGGCTTACACCACCCTAGCCCCCGATTTTTGCACGAACACTGATTTAGAAGGAAAGTAGAGGACGAAGCCAAGTAATTCGTTTTTTGGGACTGAGAAGAAGTAAAAGAGAAAGGTAGCATGTACCATATACCGAGACGAACAGAATTTCGACTCGTTGGCGCTTCTCATTTGCGAGATACATATCAGCTAGGTTTGATGCAAGGCTGGGTCAGAAAGCGCAGCTCAGTTGTATAATTCTAAACAAAAAAAAGAGGACTAGAAACTACCGAGTTCGTCGATGAACTTCCGCCACCAGGTTGTGGGGATGGCCTTGCTGCCCGGATGGCGAGCCACCCATTCCAGGTAGTATATAACAATAGCTGTGGGCTGCCCAAACAAAATTGAAAGCCAAAGCACGCAGTTGCCGACAGTCGTGCCACGGCCACGCATTTTCTCCAGCGGCTGCGTTGCGAGGATCAGAACCGGCTGTACCATCATGCACAAAAACGCCACACCGTTGAAGTTATGCGTGGCCACGCCGAACAGGAGCTCGTGGAGGAGCGCGCTCACGAGGAACACTATGTTCGATGCAAGCATGCGCGAGACGCCCATCGTCCGGAGAGGGACGTAGAGGTGCCTGCGGAAAAAGTTGGAGATCGGTCGGTTCCAGTCCCGCCAGAAAGTGCCCACGCTGCCGGCGTTCCACCAATCCCCGTAAAAGTTGCGGTCCGCAAACCGTGTGATCTCGGCCAGCAAGTTGAGCAACGACTGGAACAGAATCACGAACCCCACGAGCCAGATCATGATGTTGATCGTGGCCAGAGTCAGGTAGTCCTCCATAAAGATCTGCCAAGAATCGAAGTTGCGCACCAGGTGTTCGATGACAGGCATGCCCATCTGCATCATTAGCACCCACGTAATGACGATGCCCGTGAGGATCTCGCCGATCAGCGGCGGCAGCCGCGACCACCTCAGCTCAGGCCTCATGGGATATACGGGCTGGTACACGAGCGTCGGCGCCGCCCAGAAGTAGATGATATTTTTCACCGTCAAGTTCTCGGGATACGTAACCGACGCATAGAACCCGGGAACTGGCGTCTTGTTTTCGCGCGCTGTTCGCAGATCCTGATTGGTTAATGCAAATGACAGGAGTTTCATGAAAGTGACGATGACGTTCGCTTCGCACCCGGTCGCGACCAGAGGGTGCTGCACAAGGCACCAGGTCAGCATGCTCCCACCAATAAGCGCAGTGAGGCACAGCGTGATATGCAATGCCTTGATCGTCGTCTCGACGGCCTGTCGCGACGAGGCGCTTCGGCCCCCGCTCTCCTTACGTGGGGTTAATATGGCCCACGCAGCGGCGCGCTCGATGAGCAGCGCCAGCGGCATGAGGAGAACGTTCAGAATTGAGATTATGAGGGCCATTTCCAGATCAGAAAGCCCGAAGCCGAAGTTCTCTAGCGTATCCCACAGGCCGAACTGGATCCAGTCGCTCCACATCATCTTCAGGTTTCGTGTGACCAGAACCAACATGAGCAGGTGCTTGAAGCCGGTGATGTCCAGCGGCCGGCTTGTGTTGCGCCCCTCCATCTCGCGGCGCTGGTTGCGCGCCTCGCTGCTGCTCAGGCTGAGTGGGGGCGCAATGCGGCGGCTCAACAGGGATGCATTGGTTGAGATGTGTACGGGATTAAGGTGAGGAGGATAGTTTCGAGCAGGGGGTTTCTCAGTGGCCTCTTCTGACGCATTTGGGTCCTTCAATGCCTCAAAGGCAGCCACCTTGGGGTTTGATGGCGCCATGCGAGTCAATCGGTCGGCGGGGAGAGACTTGGTGATGATGGGTGAGGGAATTGTATCAGCACCTCGCATATATAAAATCCTGGGGGTTTGTGACGAGGGCTGGGAGGATGGACTCAAGGATGAGAAGAATACGAATCATTATCGTCTGCTGCATGCACTTCAAACCTGTGAAACATTTACCTCATCTTGCATTAAACCGCACTGAGGCCGAGCGCAGCCTCCCCCTCTTTGTCCGGTCGACCGATCAGAGTACGTATTCGTTCTTAAAAATGGTGCATTAAACAGGTTAGCGTTTCTTCGTTCGCGAGAAGTCTACCGGGCTCACAACGAAACGTTTTCCCTTCGTCGCTCCCCGATATATGGTCTCGATTACATCTACCATCTGCTGAGGGTCCTCCACAACGAAATTCATCTTATTGTTATCTCCCGTGCCGAAGTCACACAACATATGCTGATTACGGTAGAAGAACATAACAACGCATGGCTCCCACAGTTCATACATTTCGTTGAGATCGGGCACCTCCGTAGTGTCGCACAAATAAATAGTAGCGAAGTTTCTAACTTGTTCCGCGATTCCGTACAGGACTTCGTCCATTTGCATACATTCAATGACGGCGTCGTTCCCGAACCTGATGACCACTAGCCGGTCATCCTCGCTCAATATCGCCTGATCGACATGCCAGCCCGTTGGTAAATGGGGCAGAAACAGGCTGCCCATTCTTCACGGCGCGCTGCAGTCTTTACTTGTTTTTCAAATTGTGCTGGCTTATATCATCAGCTCGAGAATGCGCCCCGGTGATAGGTAAAGCTTTGAAACTATCATAACAATATGTACAACATCGAATATATACACCTGCATAGTTGCCGCACACAGCAGCATGGCGCGGAATTCTAGACAGTGAAGCCGTACCCGCGCATGCAGATCTTGTAGTCCTCGATTATGTCCTTGCACTTCGGCGACTCCTGGCCATGGAAGAGGAGGCACTCATCGCGCTTGGACTTCTGCGGCTTGCAGACACAGCAGGGCTTGACCTTGGGCTGCTCGTTCTTCGTCGGGGTGTCCGATTTGTCGTTGCAGGACATTTGGAGGCGGCTTTGTCTGTTGCAAGGCTGGTCTCAATCGAGTCGAGTTGACGGTGGCGAGGGGTACCTGGGGTGTTGTCTCTCTCTATTTATCGGGTAATAGTCACTAGTGTACGGTCTCAAATATCTCAAGGTCTTGTCATATTGCACGTGCACGATCGTTTGACTGCTCGTCCTCGGGTGCCAACTGCGCACAGCTCCGCTTCTTATCTGAGCCCCGGGGGGAGTGGACCACGCGAGTGATTCAGGCACTCGGCTCTTCCCAAAGGCTTCGGTTCAGTTTCGGAGCGTGGGTCGCAGCCAGGTTTGACCCAAATTTCAGGCCTCTCGGGGCCCACCCACCTGAAACTGTTGTTGGCTGTGGAGGAGGGAGAGGGTAGGCGCGGCGTGTTTACTTAAGAAGCTAGCTAGCTAGCTAGCTAGCTGGCCAGCTAGCTGGCGTAAATCTCCCAACTCTCCAGCGGAGCATATAAGGGTAGAGCTGCCGGGCACTCATAGGGATATCGGGTAGCTTTTTCCCATTCTTCACTTGGGGGCCCAGCTTGAGGAGAAGCGAGCGCGCGCCCGCCCCAGCCCGACTTTGAAGCCTGACGAGAAAACCGTCCTTTGATATTTTTTTTTTTATTTAAAAGATCGAAGCACACGCCCTCAATTCACACTTCATAATACTGATATGGGCAAAGCCAAGAAGGCTAATTCAAAGAAGCCGCAGAGCGGGCCGCGCGAGGTGGCCCCCGACGTGCACCGCGACAAAGTCGCATCCAACATGCTGAGTTTCAAGAAGCCGGAGTATCAGGGCGTTTCGAAAAACAACAAGTCGCGGGATAGAGCAATCTCGAAGGGGAAGCTTACAGTCAAGAAGAAGAAACCAAGAGTCTATTCTGAGAAAGAGCTGGGGATCCCCAAGCTGAACACGTCGCTCGACCCGGTTGGCGTCAAAGTGAAAGGCAAGAAGGGAAAGAAATTCGTGAACGACACAACGCTGCAACTCATCCTTGCTGAGGTCCAGCAGGAAACCAACGAGGCGCACGCGTCGAAGCTCGAGCGGGCGCGCCAGCTCGAAGCAATCCGCGAGTCGAAGCGGAAAGAGATGGAGGAGAGAGAGCAGCAGCAGAACGAGAAGCTGGCAGCGAAGAAGAAGGACCTGAAGAAGAAGAAACCTTCTTCAGCAGACTCAGCGGCCCCGCGGCTGGATTCCGGGGCCGCCTCCAAAAGCGCGAGCCTTAAGGGTGCGCGGAAGGGTAAGAAGAGAGTCTCGTTTGCGGCGTAATAGACGAATTTTATGAGATGTAATGCTGTGCGCGCTTGTTCCTTTGTATATTTAAGTTCATTATTGCTGGAGAGTAGTCCAACTCGGCGAGCGGGCTTAGAGGTAGTCCGGCGGCTCTTACAGCTTTGGTTTTTGGTTCAGGTAGAGCGCCACCGCATCCGCGGCCATGCCCAGGCCACACTGAAAGCCGGTACCCGCAGCGCCGTAGTTGTGAATGACGAGCTGGTTGTCGATGATCTCCTTCTCGATCCGTGCCCCTCCGTCGCGGCCCGGCCTCAGCCCAGCCCGCTCCTCGACGACTTCCAGGGGGCCTTCCTTGAGCAGCTCCGGCCACAGCTTTGTCGTGCGCGCCACAATGGATTCCGTCTGCTCGGCGTTGGTGCCCTCCGTCCAGTCGTTTTTGTCGTAGTAGCCGCCCAGAATCACGCGGCCGCCGCTGTGGACGCGCGGGATGATGTACGTGGGTGGTAGGCCCGCTTGGTAGAGGCTCACGTTGTCCTTCACCCAGGGGGCTCGCACGCTCACGACCTGGCCGCGGACCGGATACGTGGAGTTCGGGTCGCGGATCCCGCCGAGTTTTGTGGCGAGGACGCCCGTGCAGTTGAACACAGCCGCCGGCCGCGGGATGCTGGCCAGCCGCGCTGCATCGGAAATGTGGCTCAGTGAGCCGCGCACGAAGGCGACGCCCTGCGACTCGAGGTAGTTCTTCAAGAACTTGAGGAACTTCGGCGAGTAGAAGTTGTACGTGAGGTACTTCATGCCGGCTCCTGCACCGCGCTCCTTGAGCCACGCCTCGTCGGTTATCTCCTCGAACTCATCGACGACGTCCTTGAAGATGTTGAAGACCTTGGGCTCGATGGCGCGGTCAAACAACTCGATTTGGTAGAGCCGGTCGATGCCGGCCTCCTCCCACTGGCCCTCGAACTTTCTAAACACTTCTCCGAGCAGCGGATAGGAGAGCCGGCAGAACCGGAGCGCCTCGTCGCTCTCACCGGCAACCGAACAACTGTAGTGGGCGCCAGCCACGGGACTCGTGTACTCGACGGACTGGTCGCCCGGCATTCTCTTGGCAACTACCACAATGTCGTGGCCGAGGCCGATTTCTGAGAGCCGCAAGGCAGTCCACAGGCCGATAATGCCGGCGCCAACAATAACGATCCGGCCCATATTTTTCAACGTCGCTACGGGCTGGTGAAAGGTAAAGGCCGCGCCCGCCTGTGGGTGTCGCTGTAGGGCTACTCTCGTGGCCATGGCGGCTAGCGGAACCCTAGCGTCGAGCTGGTGTTATGCGAGAAAAAGAGGAGTGCATGAGCCGCGCGCGCTCCTGACGTTTCAGAGCACGTTAATTGAGCGAGGGCGCAGTTACTGCCGTACCGCTCAATCTCATCCCGTAGGGCTTGCGGCAGGCGCCTTCGGCGCCAGGCACCGGTTCGAGAAGCTTGGGCCCCGTCGCTAGCTTGCCTGCGAGTGCTCTCGTTGCAGGAGAATCCGACAGGTACCCCTAGCCCTTATCAACAGAACGGCGACCCTTCGGCTGGGTTCCCCAGATGTGAGGTTGCCGCCTATGGACGCGAAGACGGTGGACAGGATCCTCGAAGTGATCGAGAAGGAGATCGTGCCCAAGACGCGCGAGGGCGTCTGCGCAGGCTCGAAGCTGTTTGGTGCAGCCGTGCTGCGGAAATCGGATCTCTCGACGGTCGTCGCGTCCACGAACGACGAGCTCCAGAACCCTCTCTTCCACGGCGAGGTCTCCGCGATCAACGCGTTCTACAAGCTCGGCGCGCGGCCCGACGCCAAAGACTGCATATTTGTCGCCACGCACGAGCCATGCTCGCTCTGCTTGAGCGCGATTACATGGAGCGGCTTCGATAACTTCTGCTACTACTTCACGTACGAGGACAGTCGCCAAGAGTTCCAGATACCTTACGACATCGACATTCTGGAGCAGGTCTACCGGGTGCCTGACCCAGGGAGACCCGTGGATCCGCAGCGTGAGCTGTACAACAAGCAGAACAAGTACTTCACAAGCACAGCGCTCAAAACCTGCATCCAAGCACTGCAGGAGGCTTCTCTTCTTCAGCGCGCCACGCGCATTGAGTCGCTGTATCGCGAATTATCTGAGGTCTACCAGAAGTCAAAAGGGAGGCTCGTTTTGGCATGAGTGGTATCGTGTTGCCGAAGCGAAGCCGATACTGCTGAACATAGGCCAGAAGCGCGCGGCCCCCAGGGAATTATGCTATACCAAGAGGCGAGCCTGTCTGCTGGCAGCGCAATTGTGAAGTCGGCGACTCACTTGGGTACTTATCAGCTGCAGTTCTTAGTTGGCGAGCCGTAGCCGCCGAGGCACTGCAAGGTGCTCCGGATCCTCATAATTGACCGGCAATCTAGCAAATGGGCACTCATAAAATAATTAACGCTCAGTGCTGTGCTGATAACCGGGTCGGAACTTGGGCGACTACGTGGTACTCTGTTGCGGCTTTTTAACAAAACCGTGGCCTGATCGTTTGTAAATATTTAAAAGGTGAGCCGCATTGTACACGTCCTTGACCTCCATGCGTGCAAGATATCTGCGGTCTAGCGGCAATTGCGATAGCTTCTAGAGAAGCTTCTTAGCGCAACTCGGCCCTGCGGGTCTGCAGTGATAGGAGAGACGGGCGCGGTAGGGGCTGGCCAACCCTTTCTCCACCATCGCGGGCTTGGAGGCGCTTAACCCTCCATCCTCTATCTTACCCGAACCCGCCTACTCAAAAAGTAATGGCGTGCAAACCCTTTCGCAAATCTCCCAAGCAGAGTTTCTGACTTTCTTTTCTTTTGATCACTACGCTTGACAGGCGCCTGAAGCTACTGATACTGCAGGAACAACGTGACTAACGCGGATGCCCGCAATTCCGCGTTTCACAAATGCAGAGACTCAGCTGAGCTTGGCGGCCTTGGATGGCGTGGGCCCTCGCAGCGACGCGGAGTCCCACGCCACCTTTTTGGGCTCGAAGGACGAACCCCCGCCTTCGACGGAGCGCGCGAAGGGCGAGTCACGGGCTGCGGTCGCCGCGGCCGCGGTCGCCGCGGCCTCAGGCCACACACCGGAGCCCATTGCGCACGAGAGCGGCCTCGCGGCCGGCAGCGAGCACAAGAGCTACCGGGACCAGGCCGCTGGCCCGTCGTCTCAGCTCCCGGAGCCCGACGTCGACGCGGAGCGCGCGTCTCCGGTACGAGCTTCGCATTCGGGAGTTGGAGCCAACAATGGCGGCTCGTCGCGCAGGAACTACGATTGCCACATTTGCGGCTGGCGCTTCGCTCTGAAGGGCAACCTGGTCGCGCACATGCGCCGCCACACGGGCGAGAAGCCGTACGTGTGCAGCATCTGCGACCGCAAGTTCACGCAGAGCTCGCTGCTGACGGTGCACATGCGAACGCACACGGGCGAGAAGCCGTTCAAGTGCCAGAAGTGCGGCCGCTCTTTCAGTCGGTCCGGAAACCTCACCACGCACATGCGAACACACAACGCAACGAAGCCCTACGAGTGCGCCTTCTGCCACAAGACGTTCTCGCAGCGCGTCAACATGGAGCTGCACACCCGCGTCCACACCGGTGTCAAGCCGTACCGCTGCGGGGTCTGCAACCGCGCGTTCACGAGCTGCTCAAACATGCGGCGCCATTGGCGCCACGTCCACCCCTCTTATCCCGAGCCGGCCATGGGCACTCTCCATCTTCTGCACGGCATGCCCGAAAAGGCCTTGTATCCGGCCGCCTCGCGCCCCACCAACTACCGGCCGCAGGGCGACCGGTTCACCGGAGAGGCGCCTGTGGAGGGGCATGCGGCGGCCTCGCTCAGCGCGCGCGAGGAGCTGCCGCCGCTTCTCCAGCCGGGCACGTCGGAGCCGATCTACGCGCACATGCTGGGCGCGCACACGCTGAACTCAATGGGCGGGCATCTCACGCATCACAATATTAATAGCCTCAACGGCGCGCTCCCCGGACATGTGTCGGCCAACACGGGGCCGCAACTCCCGGCGGTGGCTCATCACGACCACCTGAGCCACGAGCTGATCGACTCCGGCGGCCAGCTGAACCCAACAATGGGCCCGCACATGGACAGGCACAAAGACCATGTCAACGTCCAGTTGGTCGGCCAGCTCGGCGAGCATTTCGAGGCTCCGAGCGCGCATCGCCACCAGCCGCACCTCGGGAACCACATGGTCGTGCAGCTCAACCACCTGCACCACCACGGCCACCACCACCCAGCCCACCAGAGTCCCGATCCCGTGGTGGCCCGGCCGCGCCAGGCCCTGGGCGGTGGCCCCGTCGCGAGCCAGTTCGTCGTCGACCGCGGCCTCGGCGCGCAGCCGCGCTTCGGGCCCACGCCCCACCCTTCAGTCACCGGCATGTCGCTCGAGTCGGCCGAGGACCTGGACCCCGCGATCAAGGACGCGGGCGGCAGGATGCGTGCTGCGGCGGCGGCTGATCGGTGAGCGCCAGTGCTCGCCATCACTGTGCGCGACGCTGCGGTTGCGGCACTCATCACGCTGCCGGGCTCGGGTAGTCTAACTAATTTGACGCATTTGTGTGTTTTTTTCCCTCCTTATTTATTTATATGAAGACGTGTCACTAAAGATTAGTACTGAGTGGCCTCAAATGTGACTGAATAAATAATCACGTACGGCTGAGGTGAGATCACAGTTCGTACATTTTGGCGAGCGCGAGCGGTTCCGACAGCCGAGACTCGCCCAGGGCCGACCGGCATGCGTGACATAGATCCAGCGTATTTGAGTGTGACTGGCACAGCGCGCACGCGTCGGGTTCCTGCGAAAGCCTAAGCGCTACCTTCGACACCGTCGACACGACCGAGGGGAAGTCCTTGCGGACATTCGCAAAGTAGTGGCACACTATCTCGTCGATGCTCTGCATCTTGGTGATCCCAGGGACGGGCGCCTCCGCGACCAGCAGGCTTTCGAGTCCTCGGATGCGGCAGTGTTCATGCAGTTCGGGAAGCGTGATCTCCCGCATCGGATAGATCATGTTGTCTGCCTCTAGAGACGGCGACACGAGACTCGGTATGTTTGCTCCTCGTCCCTTCACGGTCTCCGCCAGCGTGAGCTCGCTCAGTTTGGTCATCGAATATCCAAAAGCTGTCGTGGCGCTTCTTTCTTGCGCGTGCTGGACGGCCGTGCGACGGACAAGTATGCCTTGAATGTCATGTGTCGTGCTTCGCGAGTACTTCTGCTGCTTCTCAGCCTCCGGCAGGGCCAGCTCGGCCACACAAGTGAGCTTGATCTCGGGCCACGGCCAGAGGTCTCGTGATAGCGGCAGCTGCGCGCCTATGTACATGCACTCGACCTGGAAGCCGACTCTTCCGTCGTACTGCTGGTGCTGGCGCTGCAGCATGCTGGACAACAGGTCTACGAGAGCCATTGAGCTCGCGCCAAACGAGATGCACACCAGAATGAGTGGTGGCGGCTCCGTGCTTGAGCCAATCACTCGGAAAGGCCCCATCACCGCGCGCAGCTTTCGCATCAGAAAGTCGTGATAACATTCTGCGCAGAAGTTCTCACCTCTGGTGCGTGTGATCGACTCGCGATCACAGCGGGCACAACTCATTGATATTCGCTTTGGACTCTATCGATTCACCAAGGTCGGCGGTCGGCGACTCATTCAGTTTTTATTGCACGTGATCGAAATTTCAGAAGCTCTACAGATGAAGAGCATATCTGTCGCTGGCGCGCTACCGCACTCTCTCATATATGCGTAGCGATATAGAATGTAAAGGACTTCGGCATGTAGAGGCGTAAAATGTGGCCACAGTACCCAAAGTGTGAGTTCTGGCAAAATTGTGTTGCTCCAACGTACCCAAACACCGGCTAATCTTTGCTCCCTGAGGACTTCGAGAACAGCATCTCGCTCAGCTGCTGTTCGATTTTCTCCGCCTCTGGATCGTGCACGATCTCGCGTTCCGGTGAGTATCTAGCCACAAGAATCTGCCCAAGGTCCCTCAGGTTTCCCGCTCCGTAAACCCACAGTGCGGTAGCCACTGTGAGACCAAACAGTGAGCTCGCTAGCGCTGTAGCATGAAGAACGGCCCTCGCGGCGTCCTTCATGGGGTTGAATTTGGGCGGAAGTATGTTAGCATTGAACTGCTGGGGGCGATATCTACGAGCAGCTACCGACCTTCTACATACAAGCGCAGACCCTATAGTCGCTAGTCCGGTCACAAGCACGGCTAAACCAGCTTTTTGAAAATTCTTTTGATTTCGTGCGACAACACGCGCTCTGTGCTCTTCTTCCGCCCTGGACGCGTCCGCTGCCCTTTTGGCTTTCGTAGCCTGTGATTCCCATCCGAACCACATCTCTCAGCGAGGTGAGGTGTTAGAGAGACTGGGCTCGAGGGTCGTCCGTGATTGTATAATACTCTATTAGCCTAACGTGGTTTTAGCACGTTCAGAAAAAAAGAGACACAGCTTATTCGAGTGCCTTCGAGAGACTCTGGTAGCGAAAATTTCTATCGTAAAGTAGCATTTCAATATACATATATATATATAATAATATTATTATAGACACTCTAAGTCCTTATTTTGAGGGGTGGCGATGCACCAGCTCGCTCACACCCGGGTTCATTTACCACTCTGTGGTCACAGAGCAGAGCTTTTGGAGTCTAAGTCTTTTCACCAGTTGAAAAGCTCTTCGTGGTATTCCACGTAGTTTTCGGTATGTATCATGTTGTTCGTGATGGCCGTGCGCGTGTCCAGGCACATCGAGGCAGGTCCGCAGCATACAACGCACAGCGGTCCCATCGAGTACTCTATACTCTCTCGAATGACGCCTTCGATGTCAAGTCGTCCGTTCTCATTTCCGTAAAGCCTCACCTCAGCGCAGCGCGTGTTGTTTCTCAGGAACCTCAGCTCCTTTTCAAACATAGCTTCTGCCTGGGCAATGTCTCGCACTGCCCAGTGGAAGCTGAACTTTTGGGTCGCAGAGGGGTGTTTTAGTAGACTGGACTGGATATAGCTGAAGGGGAAGGTGACTCCAGTCCCCCCGGCAATCAACACGCACTCGTCGAACTCCACCAAGTCGAAGCTATGGCCATATGGTCCATCTAAGAGAACTGGCAAATCGAGAGCCGGCCGCATGTCGAGGGATACTGGAAGGCTCTTTTCAGTCATCTCTTTTCCAAATGGCTCGGCCTCTTCAATTACCTTCCGGGCAATTTGCCTGGTGGCGCCGTTGTGTACCTTGCACAACAGCTTGAGTTCGTTGTGGTTTTCCGGATTCACGTAGATAGTGAAAGGGTGCGACTGCCAGAAAATCGATGGATGCCAGAAATGAATAAACATATATTTCCCTGGCCAGTTCAGCAAATTCCAATGAGGTGGCTGCGCGACCGTCACCACCATTGTATCCTTGAACATCTCGATACGCGCATTGGCCTTGATGCCCGAAGTTACTGTTCTTAGCAGTCGCAGCGCCCGATCGAAACCCCACACAGCAAAACTTGCCCAGTAAAAGTAGAGGCCATAGATGTTGCCGAGCTTGTCCAGATGGATGTAGCCTCCGACGAGAAAGATCACGACCCCGATGATGTGCAGAACAACGAAAAGGTCATACGCGCGGCGACGGAGGAAGCGGAGACTCTGAACAAATACAAATGCGGCAAATATGATGCCGACGACCCCCCAGTTCCAGTATGCTTGTGTCCATTCATATCCATATTTGCCCTTTGCCCCGCGCTGCACGCTATAAGCAACCGCATGCGTGAACAACAAAACAAAGACCGCCCTCGAAACCCATTTGTGGAAGAATAGGAAGGTGTTGAGGGGCCAGCCAGTGAAAAACTGGAGAATGTTGTTCCTTCCGGCAAACAGGATGAGCAGAGGGATGCAGTACATCAGGAGTACACCGGACCTTTCGCCGATGGTTGCTCCCCACATGTTCGATGTGTTGAACGAGTAGACGAAACTTGGCATGTAGGTGGGGAGTGCGGCGAACGTAAAAATGAGCATGAGAATCCAGAACCCAATCATTATTGCCACCTGCATAGTCGAAGCCCCTATCTCATTCAAACTCGCACTGGATCGTATGACCAATTGACGGCGCAAGAGGGAAGGCACCTTTTTGTTGAACAACTTGATATGATGCAACGGAAACACGTTCGCAAAGATATGAAAGACGGACTTGATTAGAATGACTCCGGCCCAGTAAACAACTAGGCCAATACCAAATCTTTTGTTCCAGTCCTCGACCGAGTCGGATTTCTCCTGTGCGTTGAACGCGTCTTGCATATCAGTGGTGGACAACGAGAAAGCTCTTTGAACAGGCCACTTTCTCGGTTCTACACCTATTCTGTCGCTATCGTCGTATGGTTCAAGATATGTTGTGTTTGCTGTAAACGCTTCGACATCTTTCATGGTGTATTGAGAGCAGTCTTGAAGAAACCATAAGTAGGAAGTCTGCAATGTCGTGTTCCGCTCATCCTCGGGGACCTTGGCGATCTCTGGCACCATGTGGTTTATACAGTATAGCACGCTTTGAACGTACCTCGTGTCTGGACAAAAGCATGGTGTCACCTCCCAGACTTCAAGACCTTGACAAGAGCTGTTTCCAAACGCGAACATGTTCAGTATGCCTGTGCAAGCGCCCTCAAATGGATCAGACTCCATGCCAGGCATCAGCATGGCCGCTGTGATGACCGCATTGGTCAAAAACGCCAAATACATTGCTTGACAGGATCCAAAGGCCAATTTGACGCACTATATGGAGGTTCATAGCTCTGCATATATAGCTCAAAACGCTCATATGAGAAAATATGGCCCGCATAAACCTTGCCCTTGATCTACATACAGCGCCTCGTTCGTGGTTGGGCGTTAATCATGCCTGTTTCAGAGATGGTCGAACAGGAGCTCGGAATGATTTTGCTCTAACGGCTAAGTTCCACCGGCCTTCTTCTCATTGTTGGAGGCTTTTGGTCTTCGGATGCGTGACGCCCGAAACCTGCAATTTGTTGGCCTTTATCTAAAAGATCTGAAACCGGAACAGATTCTGCACACGTAAGCATTGAAAGTCCCACTCGCCTAAAACGGAGCTCCGATCAAAGACGGTGAAATTTGTTCACCAGAGGCTCGAGCCCTTCATAATCAACCAGGGGGCGCAGAGTAGGCACAGTTCATTACACTTTCGACGTGAGGGTTTAACATGGGTGTCGAGAGAGACCCCAAGAAGGTCAATTTCACTGCTGATGGACAATACAAACTGTACCCGGACGAGCCGCTCTCGGAAGAGAATCGGAAGGAGTTCCTTGCTCGGGAAGAATCTCAATTTTACGATCCCTGCAAAGATGCTGCAAAGATGAGTATGGCATGCCTAGATAGGAACGATTACGACAGGAGCAAATGCAAGCCCTATTTTGAGGCTTATAGAGATTGTTTGAAGGCTTGGAGGGACAACAGGAAAAAGTAAATGCGACATCTATGCTCAATCAATTATACAACCCCTTTCCCCTCGCCATGCCGCCAGATTCTCTTCAGCATCGTTGGTAGCTGCGAGAAGAGGCTAGCTTCTTCAGCCGTTCTCGGCATAACCGGATATATCTCGGTCATCGATTAAGTGTGACATTAATTGACTGACACACGCTGTGAGTGGTTCGGAACACAGAGTTCTAGCACATCTGCAAGTTGCTGCGCCCCCCCTTACCTTCCATCTTGCATAAAACCGCCCTTAACCGACGACCACCAGGGCGAGCCGCACAGCGCTCTGCTGTCATAAATCTTAGTGATGCTAGAAATGCATGTGTTCAAGAGTATCTCGCCTAAGCGCTTCCCTAGATCTGGTTACAAATTTGTAACATTTCCACATGACTAGATGTAATAAGAAGTTGGCAGAGTCGAAAGCAGATAACCTCGAACAAGTTGCTCTATGATAATACACCCCCTTGTATGTCCACCATTTTGATTGCGAATTTCGCAAGCCCACAGGGGCTCATTTCCCCGCTTATTCTGCCATGCTTGTTCCTGGGGCTGCGTTGTTGCCGTATAGTAATTAGGGAACTCGTAAGCCCTAACCAGAACGTTCATGCAGGACCGTCGTTATTGTTTCGCAGAAGCCAGTAAGTCTAAAAATAATGGATCTGCATCGCTGAGCTCGATCTCTAATCAACCTAGGAGATATGTGTAAGTATGACTATATCTAGTTTCACACGCGAAACAGGTGCTGAATATACAGGAAGAAAACCGACTCACAGCTTGGACTTCGGAGCCTCGGAGCTGAGAAGCTCCGCCAGCTTGAGAGCGGTCTCCTCGAGATAGCCCATCAATTTGTAGGAGCCACGGTGCTTGGAGCAGATGTTGATGCGGATGTCATCCTTGTTGATCATGTACGCCAAGCCAAAGCCTTCGTCGACGACCTGAGACCAGCCGTAGCCGTTGAGGTACTCAGACGAGAGCTGGGAGCTGCTGATGTACCAGGAGCTGCTGTACCCGAAAGCAGGATCCTTGTAGATGGACGGCAGCTCTTCACCAGGCTGCAGCAACCTCTTCAACCCGAACAAGTGGCGATCGACACCGTGGCCCTCAGTGGCGTCGGCAACGTACGAGACCTGGGAGTTGACCGCGGCGCGGAAAGCAGCAATCTTGTCAGAGTCGCTGACATTCGGGTTCCAGAACTTGGCGCAAAGATCGGCGCTCTCCACCGACACTGAGCGCGTCGTCTCCGTGCGTCCCTGAATGAACTTGCGGGTGGTAGCGCTCTCGTACACGGGGCGGACGCGGCCGTTCATACGGTAGTAAGCGAGCTGCAAGAGCATCTGCACGAAGGCGTCCGGAGAAACCTTGAAGGTCTTGATGAGGCTCTTGCCGTATTTCTCAAAGCTCCAGACGGCCACCTCGTGCTGAGCGATTTGACCAGCAAAGTCAACCTCAGCGCGAGCAATATCAGATGCCACTGCTTCGTCAATCGTGAACTCAATCTCCGCGGGGGGAGTAAGGGCCTGGACACCGCTGGTGAGTTGGACCTTATCGTTGAAGAGGCCATCGTTCACAAATTCGTTCAACCGCAAAGTCTGGGTTCCATCCATCATCGAGTGCTCGCCCATGAAGCCAGCTGTTCCGTTGTCGTTGACAATGAACTGCGCCGGCTTGTCATAGAAGCGGTTGCGGCCGTGTCCGTGCCAGTACTGGTGGGTCCTTTCCACAGCCAGTTCTGGTGAGTCCCAGTCCAGGCAGACGACGAAAGCCGAGCTCTGAATCGTCTCAAGAGCCTCCGCATTCTTCGACGAGGCAGCAAGGAGACGCTCACGCATATCAAGCCAGACGTCGCGGTTCTCGCTGGTGAGAACACCAACATTGGGGCCGGTGCCCTTCAGCTCCGCATCACCGTAAACTTGCTTAAGCTGGTGCTCAAACTCCTCTGTCGTGAGCTGGCGGCCGTTCACGAGATAAGGCAGCTTGTAGAAGCGGTTGCGACGGATCACAATGATGTGCTCATTTCCCTTCGCCTCATACATTGCGGTGCCGTCGATGTTCGGCTGTGGAATGCGACAGGTGTTGAAAAGGAAGCGGAACAGCTCCATATCTATAGGTTTCTTCCTCATGTAGTCGGGCTGCAAAGTCTCGCCATCCAACTGCGCTTTGAACTCCAGAGCTGCAGTAATGATGGCCGCGGCGCGCTTCGACGGGTGGGGGAATTTCTGCAGCTGATCCTTGTAAGAGTAGAAGTAGCTCACGTAGGGCACAACCGGGTCGCGGTAAGCCATGTACGCAGCCTCGTTCCACCACTCGTAGATCCAGTTCTTGTGCTTGGTGGCACGGTCCTGGAGGCGAGCTTGCAGCTTTTCGCCGATTCCACCAGCTTTGATGAACTCGTTGACTGCGGCCTCCGTTTGCGCATACTGCTGGGGCAGCAAGAGAGGCTTCACGGTGCGGAGATACTTCGCCGCCGTGTCCTTAAGCTCAGGGACAGGCAGATGAGGAAGCTCATCCTGGAACTGGAATGTCGACACCTGTGCAGTTGAAGAGTTAGTGCGTCGAGCAGATAGAGTCGTGGCCATTTTCCTAAAGTTGCGCCTTAGAAACATGTGGTTGAAGAACTCCAACAAAACTAGGAACCTTTGCCCGCTTTTTATATTACAACCCATCCCTTAGGTCCACGAAACGCGATGTGGGGTAGGGTAGGGGTTGCCGATCAGTGTTAAACCTAGCGAGGGCCGCGTTCCATCTGAGCTATCTAGGCCTTTGGGTACCGAACTTATGTTGAGAGAGTGTTGATCCGTGAATCGTTGGCCCAAAATCTATTTTCCAAACAAAGTGCTGAACTCTTCGCTTCCAAGTAAGTGCAGGTCTGGCTTTAGAGCGCTTGACCACGTCGTCCTGCGTGCCTCTTTTCTGGGCTAGGGTAGTGGTTCGGTTCACTCAAAGTCCAGCCGAGGCTTTTGCGGTGAATCTTTCGGCAAGCCTAGCCCTGCAGGACCAGGAACCGAGGATCAGGGGCCCTGCAGAGGAAGACGGTCTGTTTCGCCTTGAAGCTAATACGGTGCCATTGTAGTGTTAAAGATGGCCAAATGTGCATTGTGCTCGCGTGCAGCGTAAAATGTCCTTGCGGTGCCGTGTCTACCTGTAATTGGGAGCGAGCTGGCGAATTTCGGCTGAATCCGTAGTGTTTCTTAGCCGCCGGTTGTTCGTGCCGCGACCTGCATCAAACTGCTTTCACGGAAGGAGGCACATCATTTCATGATTGATTAGACCAATCACGCATCATTGTGGACCCTGCCGCAGTGTTTGTGACTTTTGGTACCGGGTGCGTTGAAATGTGGAGCCGGCCGCATATGCATAAAAAGCAATTATAAACTCAGTTCCGACGCCGCGATTTCGCCGATAGTACACACAAGGCGTTCTTGTCGCCGATACCCCCCATTTTGATGTGGTTTTGGCCCATTAAGCCGCGCCTCTGCTATTGGTGAGGGTAGGCGTGTACATACGTAGACCCAACGCGCTTGAATTGAGCTGGTGATTTTGTGGGTGGTAGTTGGGATTCGCCATTTTAGGGATATGTCGTAGGCTTAACGTGAGGTAGGGTCTGCTCAACTCCCTCGATATAGTGTAGGATGAGGATAGCAGGTGCTCAACTCCTGCCAAGCGTAACGTGTAACGCCTGATTACTAGTTTCGTTGTGTTTACAGGGCTGAACGGGCCCGCGAAACCTAAAACAACAAGTCAGTGTGATTTTTTCAAAGCCTTACGCAAATCAGGTTGCACAGTGCGCCCCCCTTCATGGATCGGTACTATGAGAACAAGCGAGCCGTTGTGGCCTCGCTAGTCGCGTTGGGTGCTGTCGGTGCTGCTGGCTACTGGTACTACTCCAGGAGCACTGTCCCCACTGACACTAGGTCTAAGGACGGAGGATCCTCCAGCCGCGCAGCCGCGAATAAGAAAAAGAAGAACAAGAAGAAAAGCGTCGCGAAAAAGAACACACAACAGTCACACGGATTCCCAACAACTCGTGAAAACTCTGAGGCCCCGCTGTATCCTGTGATCAGTGATTGGTCGAAGGTCGCCGCTCTCAAGGAAAGCGAGCGGAAGGAGATTGGCGAAGAATTTAAGCTGGCAGGCAACGCTGCCTTCAATGCGAAAAATCATGAAAAGGCACTCGAGCTGTACACAGCTGCCATCAAGGCCTTCGACAAGGAGCCTGTCTTCTACTCAAATCGCGCTGCTGTCTGGGGGTCTCTCAACAACTACGATAAGGTTATTGCGGACGCCACTGAAGCTCTGAAGCTACGACCCGACTACGTCAAGTGCTACACGCGCCGCGCGCTTGCTTATGAGAACCAAAAGAACTACCGCGAGGCCGTAATGGATTACACCGCGGCCTGCATTCTTCAGAATTTCGAGGACAACGCCGTAGGCCAGGCGGTCGACCGCAATCTGCTTGCTGAAGCTGAGCGTCTTGTTGCGGAAAACTTCCAGGGGCTGTCGAAAACTATGCCTAGCGCCAACTTTATCAGGGCATACCTGAGCAGTTACCACCCACGCGCGTTGCCCACTAGCGTTGAGAAAGCCACTGAGGAGACATCTGCGGAGTATGAATTGAAGCTGGCCTTCGATGCGATCGACAAAGAGAACTATGAGAGCTACGAGCAGGCCTTTGAGCACATCAAGCGCTCTGTGGACATTGGATTTAAGGCCGACAACAAGGAGGCCGAGGCTCTCGCTTACGAGTTCTTGGCCACGTTCCAGTTCTTGTGCAACGACAGTGAAAATGCTATGGACTCCATCAACAAGAGTCTTAGTATCAAGGCCACTGTGCCCGGTTATCTTAAGCGCTCCGCACTCCAAATCGAGTCCGGAAAGCTAACAGAGTCTGAGCAGGACTACGCTCTTGCTCGCAAGCTCGACCCGAACTCGGCCGACCTCTACTACCATCTGGCTCAGGTTGAGTTCCTTCAGTCACACTGGGAGGCAGCCGCGGCGGACTACAAGCGGAGTATCGAGCTTGACGATACGTTCATGCTAGCCCACATTCAGCTTGCGGTCACGGACTACCGCATGGAACGCATCCCGCAAGCAAGGAGGCGCTTCGAAACACTTATCAGCAAGCACCCTGATGACCCCAACTTGTACAACTATTATGGCGAAATTCTGCTGGACCTAAAGGAGGTTGACAAAGCTGTAGAGATGTTCGACAAGGCAATCCAGCTGGAGAAGTCGAAGTCTGTTGCCGCTATGAACGTTCTTCCGCTTGTCAACAAGGCCCTGGCCGTCATCCAGAATGCTCAAGGCGCGTCTGACATAGACAAGGCCATTGGGATCGTCAAGCAGGCCGAAGCGATTGACCCTCTGTCGGACATTGCAGTAGGCACGCTTGCTCAGTTTTCGCTACAACAGGGCCGAACTCAGGACGCCATCGATCTTTTCGAGCGCAACGCGCGCCTTGCCCGAAACACGCACGAGCAAGTTCAGGCATACACCTATGCCGAGGCTGCGCGCACGCAGTTCAGGATCGCTCAGGAGCGTCCCATCGTGCGTGAGCGTCTGCAGTTGATTTCTCAGATGCCGAGACACTAGAATACCTTCTCACGCCTTATGTGACAAGGCAGCCACCCACAAAACACCCGCACTTCTGAACTACTATGTATTGTATATAAGAAACATTCACCGGAGGACTTCAAGCCGAGACAGACTCAACATCAATAAGCGGGTTCTCTCTTTAGCAAATAGAAACTAGCTGCTCTTTTGATGTTAGATTGCCGCGCTGGTCTCGTCTTGCTCCTTACACAGACTCAATGTCGTCTTTGGCCTGCCTTGCGCAGAGTGCTATTAGGGTCTCTCTGGCCGAGGGATGCGCGTCATTTATGAAAATTGGTTTAGGTCTTCGAGCTCTGCGTCGCGTAACGCATAGATGCCTGAGAATGGCACTGAGGATGGTGACCAGCGACTGCAGCGCATAAAATTTTTGGTCGACCAATCGAAATTATACTCACAATTCCTTGCTGCCAGCTTGGAGCCCGTTCCGACGAGTGTGGCCGAGGATCACCCACCCGCGCAAGCTCAGGAAGTCAACTCGGCTACTAAAGTACGAAAACGTGCTGCCGCAGAAACGCCGACTGCCAAGAGAGCGAGAAAATCAAAGGGCAGGAAGGCAGAGCCTCGTAACCAGCCGGACATAACGAGTTTCTTCAAGCCACCACCGAAAACCAATGAACAGCCTAAAGCGCTGAAGGTAAGTTTGCACCCACACCAGGTGTCGGCGCTGAAATGGCTTACCATGCTCTACCAGAACGGGCTTAATGGGATACTTGCTGACGAGATGGGCCTAGGCAAGACCTTGGAAGTGATAGCTTTCCTCGCTTTTTTACTGGAGAACGGCGTGGAAGGCCCCTTCCTCGTGCTTGCGCCGCTTTCCACGCTTGGTAATTGGTGTAGTGAGATAGAGCGGTTTGCGCCCTCTCTCACATACACGAAGTATTACGGCACGAAGCAGGAGCGCTCGAATTTGCGCCGCCGCAAGGCCAGCTGGGGCCAGATCCTCCTGACGAGCTACGAGATGATCATGGCCGATGGCCAATATCTCCAGAACATCAGCTGGAAGTACATTATCGTAGATGAGGGCCACCGGCTGAAAAACATTGACAGCAAGCTGATGCGCGTTCTCAAAAAGTTTACGAGCGCCAACCGGATGCTACTGACCGGCACGCCATTGCAAAACAACCTGACGGAACTATGGGCTCTGCTCAACTTCCTTCTACCGGACGTTTTTACTGACCTCGACATTTTCCACTCCTGGTTCGAGTCTGGCGAGGTCGAGGTTAAAAAGGAGGACGAGACTGGTCTTGTTGACTCGTTGCACAACATCTTGCGGCCCTTTCTGTTGCGGAGACTGAAGAAAGACGTCGGACTGCATCTGCCTTCTAAAAGAGAGTACGTCATCTTCACGGGGCTCACCGAGCTGCAGCAAGCGCTCTACAAGGCGTTTTTGAACGGCACCGCCCGCGAATTTGTGATTGACCAGATTTTAGGGAAAACGAGACAACACAATGATACCAAAGCTGAGAATGTGGCGCCAGATGACGAGCGGCAGGACAACTCTGACGCAGAATATACGGAAGCATTGGTCAAGCAAGCCAAACACCAGATGCGCACGAAAAGCTTCTCCAATCTGGTGATGCAGCTGCGACTCTGCTGCAACACGCCACACTTGTTTTGGGCTCCTCAACAACCCACAAGCCTCGAGCAGCACAGCGGCAAGCTGCAACTATTGCACAGGCTGATGAATCTGCTGAAACCAGCTGGCCACAAGGTGCTTATATTCACTCAATTCACAAAAATGCTGGACATACTAGAGGAGTGGGCCGGCTTGAATGGCTTCAAGTTCTGCAGGCTCGATGGCAGCACACCTCAGTCGGAGAGACAGGATATGATCGAGGCGTTTGCGCAGCCAAGCTCTGACATAGACATTTTTCTGCTCACTACGCGATCAGGGGGCCAAGGCGTAAATCTAGTCGGCGCTGACACCGTCATCATCTTCGACAGCGACTGGAATCCGCAGCAGGACCTGCAGGCGATGGACCGCGTTCACCGCATTGGACAAACCAAACCAGTTCTTGTCCTAAGGCTCTGTACTGGCCACACGGTCGAGCAGGATCTTCTGGAGCGCGCAGCTACGAAGCTGGAGCTTAACCACGTGGTGATCGAAAGCGGTCAGTTTGTCGGGCCCCGGATGGCCAAAGGATCCAACGCGGAGAAAATCGAGGTGATGGGCCAGCAGCTTCAGAAGCATCGCGTGAAATTCGAGGGTGGGGCCACTGGCCAGCTGCGTGACGACGATCTGAATGCGATGCTGGACCGCAGTCCCGACGCTTACAAGCAGGCTATCTCTAAGCCGAAAATCAACGAGTGTATATATTGCGTAAATACAGATATATAGATGTGTGGACGCGCTATGATGAGCGCCGAGGGGGGAAGGAGAGGAGAGAAGATTTATGAAGTAATGAACTCATGCTTATGCCAACGATCTTGTTATCTAACTACATCAAACCAAGCGCCGAGCGCACCGCGGTCCTCGAGAAAGAACCTGCCAGCTCGTCAGCGCGAGCTGGTGGGTAGCATAATCGAAGATCGGCGCACTCGTGCATTATTCCAACGTAGGGTGGGGAGCTGAACTGCAGCGGACGCCGAGCCGCCTAACGCAGCATAACTGGACCCTAAGCCCCCCTAGCCCTCACCGTCTACCCTCGTCGGCAACCAACCCGCACCCCCGCACATTACCCCTTACTCGGGAAATTAGGGGGGGCCATTTAAATAAGGCGCTCTCTGCTGTCTCGATTCGGTGTATCCCTTGATCTATCGGTAGCTCATGATCAGCCTCAGACTTCTTGCGCCCGTATCCACTAACGCGATCCGGTGTATGGCCCGCAGCTACAGTGTCAGCGCGTCGAACGAGTTCGTGCTGGTCTCGAAGCCGGCCACCGGCGTGCGCCAGCTCACGCTCAATCGGCCGAAGGCGCTCAACGCGCTGAACAATGCGCTCATGGCTGAGCTGAACATCGCGCTGAAGGACGCAGACAAGGACGACAGCATTGGCGCCATTGTGATCACGGGCAGCGAGCGCGCGTTCGCGGCCGGCGCCGACATCAAGGAGATGAAGGACCAAAAGGTGGCTGACATGTTCGGCGACAACTACATTGCAAACTGGTCTGACATCCGGACGGTCCGCAAGCCGATCATCGCCGCAGTCAGCGGCTACGCTCTCGGTGGCGGCTGCGAGCTCGCCATGTCCGCGGACATCCTCTACGCCGGCGAGTCGGCGAAGTTTGGCCAGCCTGAGATCCAGCTCGGTATTCTTCCGGGCGCTGGCGGCACTCAGCGTCTGACGCGCGCCGTGGGCAAGGCGAAGGCCATGGACCTGATTCTCACGGGCCGCCAGTTCACCGGCGCAGAGGCCGAGAAGTGGGGTCTTGTCGCCAAGGTCGTCCCCGACGCGGAGCTCGTCGATGCTGCCGTCAAGACCGCTTCCAAGATCGCTTCCATGTCCCCACTTGCAGTCAAGGCAGCTAAGGAGGCTGTGAACGAGGCGTTCGAGTCGTCGCTGACAACCGGCATCAACTACGAGCGCCGACTCTTCCACCTGCTGTATGGCACGGAGGACCAGAAGGAGGGCATGGCCGCTTTCGCTGAGAAGCGCAAGGCCGACTTCAAGGGAAAATAAACTTTCTTACATACAAAACCAGTAATAGGACCTAGATAGAGCACAAGTCTCGCTGCTGTGCGATCGCTCAACATTGTAAAAAGCTTAAAAGTGGCAGGCGCGCGTGCGGATCCTCTTCCTCGAGCGCCTACCGCCGCCAAACTCTTACGCTCACCAGCGCGCACCCTCGCGCGAGTGTACCATTCCTTACCCTGTATGCGATCGGGCGCGGAGGGAGGGGAGGTTACCGCCAGAGCGGTGCACAGCGTCATCTATTCCAGGCGTGACGGGTTGCCTTGAAGAGACGTGTTAGACGCGTTCGCTTTGAGGAGTAGCGTGCATAATGGACTATGCGGCTATGCTGTCGCCGCTGGTGACGGTTTCGGGTATTCGAAGCGACGCGCTTCCGCCATACGCTCTGTCCCAGCCGCCTGACAAGCTTGTTATTAGCACGAAGAATGTGGATGACGCGCCGCTCATACGCAGCTTTGCAGAGGCGCTGACAGGCCTTTCGCTACCGCCCGGGCCCTGGGACCCTCGAACTAGCCGGGAAGACCGAGTCAATTTCATTTTCACGAACAGTATTAGCGTTCCAACACGATCGAAGAAGCCGTCGCTGCTTTCGCCACGGCATGCAGAGTGCCGACACCCTATTTTCACGGTGCAGTGGCTCCACAAGTACCTTTTCTGCCTCCCTGCAGTTTCAATTGTTGTTGTAAATGTACCCAGAACTGACAGGGAGATAGAGGAGTTTCTGACGGTGCTTCTCACGTTGCGAGACACAATCGCGCAATACGGTGTGCATTTGACCGTCATTGTATTGGGGAAAGACTCTGAGCTGGCTCGTGTTGTCCCGATACTACGCAAACAGAGCGGCCTCTCTCCCAAAAATGGCCTCTTGGCCATGGCAGATGACCTGAATGCCGAGGAGCTGAATGAGTTTGTGGGTGCGGTATATGACGCAGCACTCACGAAGTCTCGAGACTTCTTTGCTCAGAAAATTGCAGCTTTGCGGGAGAAGCGTCGCGCCGTGTCGCCGGCACACGACCTGCTGGCCTGGGATGCCAGGTATACGCTGAAGATGGCGTACTGCTCTGAGTTCAAAGGGGATCTGGCAGGCGCACTGAAGCTTTACGAATCCTCCTATGACTCGTTGGCAGTGATGTTCGAGAACAGCGCCATCACCACCAAGTCGCCGGCGTATGGCAATGCGCGGGAGGTGCTCGACGCCGTCGCTCTCAAGATCCTCCAGCGCTCGCTCCCTTCTCATATGGCCTTTGAGAAGTTTCTTGTACATATTTCGACAGTGGAGCAGGCCTGGCTGGCCAACGACATAGACTCAGACTGCAAGAATGCACTTACTTGGAAGGGGTTGCAGTTTGCGCAGTTTGCAAAGCTTTGCACAACTCTGAAGCATGCGGGCGTGACTTCAGCGACGTTGAGTCAAAACCCCTCTGGTACCCCGACGGGGCTCATTTGGCTGAATGCCGCAAAGCTACTAGCAACTGAACCAAACCACGAGGCAAATGAAGATCCTTTTGCTTTGGACCCTCGCTCCGTTACTGATGAGCCCCTCGATAGGCTGCCGCAGGACGCCTTCATCAACGCGATATCCGACCTTAGCGGACTTCGGAGGACACGGGCCTACGCACTTATGCAGTACGGCGATTGGCTGGCGAAGACAGATGCAAACGCCGCGCTGGAAGCTTTCAAATCCGCTAGGCAGACTCTCACTGCGGACGCATGGCCTGACCTTCAGCTGTACCTCAGTGAGAGGCTCGGGGACAAGTTCATGCTGTTCAACCTAGGCACCTCAGATGAATTCGTGGCTCCATCCAAGGACGAGCTCCAGTCATTACCGCCATTATTTGACTGCACAGCGACTTTTGAGGCCCCTAGCACCCATGTGGGGCAGGAAATCCGCGCACAGGTAACGCTGACACCTAAGTTCTCCGGTGCCATGGCTCTAAAGACCTTGCGCATCCATCATACCCTTGGATCCGTGGTGTTCGAGGACAAGGAGCAGTCTCAAAATGAACAGAGGTACCTCGTGGTCGCCTCCGATACCCAAAATTTGATCGACGGCTGTCTGATGTTCAACAAGCGTGGCGCTCGCACGTTCCAATTCTCGGTAACCTCGGTCAATACAGGCGAGATCAAGTTGAAGTCTGTGGAGCTCTCAGATGATGCTGGTTTTTCCCAAACGATAGACATAGAAGGTGCCTCGGAGGCTTGGCTTCTTACCGACGAAGAACCACATGCCCGCAACAAGAGGCACTTGCCGGTTCTGAGCACACCGACCGTGGCCCTCGTGAACACGAGACCGGCTAAGCTCGAGGTCCTCGACAACACGCCAGCTACTGGTGCGTTGGGCGAGGCTCTCCTGTTCAGTTTCGAAATTAGAAGTCGAGAGGCAGAAGATGTGGTCCCCAAAATTTCGGTCACGCTAGACTCTCGAGATCTAGACACCCCGTCGGAGAGCTTACTGGAGCTCACAGAGACGCTGAAGTCAAAGGGACCTTACGTGGAAATAACGGGCCGATGCAACGTGCCCTCGGCGATGTTTGAGCTCGTGATTACGGCTGTGTTTGAGACATCCACAGACAAACTCCCCGTGGTGTACGAGTACAGGAAGGAAGTCGAAGTAGTCAAACCGTTCCGCGTGAGTTACGACCTCGTCCCCGAGTTTCACCAGCAGGCGTGGCCGGCTTTCTTTGCCCCCACACTGGACTTGCCCCAACTCACGAGAACATGGCGTTTGAGCTCGACGATACTTTCACTATTCTCTAACGCCGACGTCATTCTTCGCTCGAGCAAAATCGCTGTAGAGTGTGACAACGCAACCTTCCAAATTGACGAGCCCGAGATCGACCTCCAGGAGCACATGGCCCACAACTCAATCAAGCACATATCGCACAGATTCGCCAGCTGCCTCAAGCCGGAGTCCTCACCACCATCCATCAAGACTTTGGAAGCTGTGGCCAATGCGGAGTTAACATGGGCACGAAAGACGGACCCGGAGGTCAGTAACGTTTTCAAGCTGCCGCCCATTCGGCTGAATCTCCCCACGCAGGAGCCTCGCGTCCTTGTGGTGGCGGATAAGAGAGGGAACAGTGCAGAGCTTAGCCAGGTCAGTTACCACATCGAGAACCCATCGCCGCGATTGCTGAATTTTTCGATATCCATGTCGTCTAGTATCTATCACGCCTTCCAAGGACCGAAGCAAGTCTCGATACGAATGCTGCCCTTCTCAACACGCTCACTCACATACCAGTTAGTGCCACTTGGCGACGGCGCCGTTCAGAACAAACGTCCTTTGCCCGACTTGCGCGTCTATGACGTCAACTACAAACGTACTCTGTCAATCTTGCCGGGTGATGAGAACATTACGTTCCACCAGGGAACATTGTTTCTATAGGTAGCGAAATTAGACAGGGACCAGTCGTGTCATCTATAAGTTTCGACTGTTTATCTAACAAAATTATAGTCTTTTTTTTTTTTCTAGATTTCACTCTTGATGTCGATCGTTGTTTGAGAGTTTGCGTTCGCAAGCTCCTCAGCGGCGGGCTCATTTGAGGCTTCGTCGGCCGGAACAGCCCACTTCAGGACAGAGCCCTCGTTCGTCCCCGAGAAAAACTCGTAGTATTTTGGCCCTCTTGCAACGATGCACGCTTGTCTATTATTCCGTATTTCCCGCCCAGGGGGGACAAGCCGACGCACGAGCTTGCCGTCGCTATACTGCGAGAGCAGCACATCTCCCGTGTCTGATGGAAGAAAAACATACTGCTCGTCATCGTCTAAGTCTCCGAGCGGTGACAAGCACGGCTCTAAGGTTTGCTGTCTCCTGTTCTGAAACAGAGGACCAAAGTTCACGGACTTGTTCGTGCCGCCGCCAGGAACCCCCGTCAAGTCCCAGATCCGCGCCTTGTTGTCTAAGCCGACGCTCAGCAGTTCATCGCCACTGGGGTGCCAAGTAAGCCCATTGCAGACAGCGCGGTGGGCCCGCCGAAATTCCAGTGGCGTAAGCGGCTGCACAACGTTGACTCTTTGCATGTCCATGGAGGCGACTTGCTGATTGGCTCGGCGAATGTCCCACACTCGCACAGTTCCATCGGAGCCACCGCTGGCAAGCATATAACCTCGCGTGGGAGACCAGTTCACCGCGCATACACTCCCGGATTCGTGACCCTTCAACGTTTGAGCACTTCCAGCAGCCCTCAGGTCCATAAGTCTGATAAGTGGGTTATCCATGCCGACGGCGACGAGGCCATTATCGTCGAGCGGGTTGATGTCGAGTGCATACACTTTGTTGTCGAGCGAAAACGAGTAGACGTCCTCCAAGTTTTCGGTATCCCACACTTTTACTTTCCCGTCGTAGCTCCCAGTCAGAAACAGCGCATTATCAAAGGGCCACCAGCTCACCTTCGAGATACCAAATTTGTGCGCCTCCTTACGGGGAAGGCTACAAAGGGGCTCATGCCTCGACGCTTGACTGGAGGAGAGTTGGTCGCGCGCACGCGTATCTTCGCTCTTTCCAGCCTCGTCGTTCAGATCCCATATGGTCACTGAGCTGTCCGCGCCGCCACATAGGAGCAAGCCATGGTCCGAAGGATCGACTGACAGTGAGTTGATGTAGCCATTGTGATATTTGGAGAAGAAGAGCTGGGGCTCTAGATCCTCGTATGCCTGCAGCCCATCCATCTAGCAAACATATGGAAAGGCCGTCCTCAAACGACGCGCAAGGACGACTTGATTGACTGCGCAGTTAATACTGATCAGCATGCGCGAGAGCTCCCTGCGCACTCTACATAGGGGTAAGGGTAGTCCACCCACCTGCGAATTTGGAATGTTTCCATTCTCGTATCAACTCAACTCGTATACGCTCCGCACCGCTTGCTTCTCTGCGTTACGGCACGTAACTTTCACATCCTTATCATGTTTCTTCCAGACTACATATACAAAGCGCAGCCATATATGATGGGGTTGGTGTGGAATTTGAAGTGTAAATCTGAATTTTCAGGTATAAATATATTAAAGGTTAAGGTGTTCCGCTCTTCGACGTGGAGCGGCACACAGCAGAAGTGATACAGCCCAGTTACTGCTTTTCTGGTGTGCCAGCCTCAGGGAGCTTGAGGTCACCCGAGTCAGGGCCAGAGGAGACGTCGATCTTACGCATGGGAGACATATGTGGGGACGTCTTCACAAAATAATTATGGATGTGTGGGCTGACCTTCTCAATGTCCTCATCATCAGACTCGTGGTCAGACTCACTGAACTTCTGGCGTTGACGCTCCTCCCACTCGCTGCGCATCTCGTCGACCTTCTGCTTGAAATCGGCCTCGGGGTTGTAGTTTTTGTGCGCACCTCTGAAGCGCTCCCACCATGACAAGTGCATGGGGTGGATGGCCACACCGTGGTATTCGTCCCCACGGCCCTCCATAATGTAGCGCCAGCGACGGTCTTGCTCACGAAGATCAAGACCGGTCACGTCAGGAAGCCAGACCAGTGTCAAAAGCATACCCGCAAGACCGAACCAGGGGACGAAGTAGAACTTCGTCTGATCATCAATGTAGTTGTAAAGGATACTGGCAAGGAGAGCACCTAGCTTACCCCATGCAGCGCCCAGACCGTGAGCGGAGGCACGGATAGGAGTAGGGAACACCTCTGCGGCCACAAGGAAAGTGACGCAGTTCGGTCCGAATTGTTGGAAGAACGACGACAAGAAGTACATCGCCTGGAACGATTTGACATGTGCATCCTCCTTGTAGTATTCGAAGTTGAATGCAGGAATAACGAAGAGGATGAAGTCCATTAGGAAGCCCAGCTGCTGCATCCAGTTGCGACCGTAAAATCGACTATCGATCGAGAGCGTGGCAAGGTAGTAGCCACCGAGCGAGCATCCAATGTTGATCAAATTGTACAACCAGTCAAGCATGATCTTCATTTCCTTGTTGTCAGACTTCACAATAATGCTCATGAATTGACCCTGGAAAATCTTGTTTCCGTAGAAGAACACATCGTTCATGAACCAGCATCCGCAGGTGGCGAGCAAGCGGCCGCCGAACATCGAAAACGCCTTCTTCAAAGACTGAACATCGTAACCCGTGACGTGGCGATCCTTGCGGGCCTTCTCCAAAGCTTTCGAGATTCCCGGCATCTTGTAGGTACGGAAGTAGACCAACCAGAGAGTGCCAACGGCAGGAATCGCAAAACTGACGCGGAACGTCCACTGAACGGCAACCTTCGAGTACGGAGACTTGCCGGAACCGTGATGGAAAACAATCAAAGAAATGATCAGGATGGCCTGGTTCAAGAACTGGCCCCATCCCTGCATAGAGAAGGCACTAACGACACGACGGCCACGGTGCAGACGATCTTGCTGAAGTTCTCTGCGGCTGAAGCGTGTGCGTTCCATACCACTCGTGGCAGTCATAGGATACTCGCCTCCAACACCGATGCTGTAGAACAGCAGCGACCAAGCATAGCAAATAACCCAGCCATTCAGCGAGGTGCCCCACATGGCAGTAAGCATCAAAAGACCAACAAACATAACAACGGCGTCTTGGATCAGACCCCAGCGGCGGCCAATACCGTCACCAATGATACCCACCAAAATCTGTCCAAGGATAATACCTACGACCTGGAGGTAATTCACGGTCTCGGTCCAAGTCTTGTCACAGACCTCGTGCGTCTTCCAGCACTCTGGCCAAACCTCAGAAAAGAGCGACTTAATATTACCGACAGAGAAAAGCACATAACCTTCGAGCAGAAGACCGGCACCGGGGACCACGCAGTGGCGGAGGTACCAGCCAATAGGCGAGAGCGGATCCTCCTTGAACATTCGGCAGGTCGTCATGAACTCCTTTTTAGTCTCAGTCCACTCAACATTCCAGTTGAACTTCATGCGCTCTCGCACTGGAAGATCGGCCCAGTATGTTCCATTGGCATCGAAGATATCGTCTGGGCAAAGGAACGAGCGGAAGTGTTGCTCGTCCTCTTCCTTGGTCGGGTAGCGATGGATGAAGATGTCTTCGTCACTATCTGTGCACGGTTCGTCGACATCCTGAAGTCCTCCCGGCAGAGGCAAGATGCCTGGGATGGGCGCGTGGTGCTCCGCGTGATGGTGCTCAGCACGGTTTCCGCTCATGCTCCTTATTATTCCCTGGGATTCAGAAGAGTCAGGGTGAGAACCTTCTCGAGCGATTGAGTTGTCTGGTCCATCATTTTCCACAGGCATCTGCCTTTTTATAAATGTTCGCAGAAGACTTCAACCTCTCGGATAAATGAAAACGTGCTTGAAAATCGTAGTAAGGCCTTCTTTCGAGGCTGGTCCTAACCCGGTCTAGGGTCCAACTCAAAACCCATCAGCTAGCAGGGATCAACCACGTGTGGTGAAAAGTCGAGCAAGAGCCACAGACTTTTTTCAGAAACCGCGAGCGGCTCATCCGAGAGCGCTCGCCCGATAAGATCTCAGCAGACCACAGGCCTTGAAAAGCGGGGTTCATATATTCGTGCTATTAACGATTATATTTGAGCATATGTAGGCAAGCCGCCTTTGTGGTGGCTTTCATGACTAGTCTATATAATGTCTGCATTGAGGCTTTTCCTCATAAGGCGCTCACGCCGTTGCTCAATTTTGCCTATAGTAAAATTTCAGACGGGCACTTTGCACAACACTGTGTCTAGTCGGGATTAGTCACTTGGGTATCTGCGGTGATATTGTGCATGAACCCTGCATATTGTAATCTATCGGCCTATGACCTGAAACAACGACGAGGCTTCGTCTCGGGACCGAAACGTGGCTCACAAGCAGCAGTCTTGATGATATGGCCAAGTCCTCGAGGAAAGCTCTTTGGACGCGGGGGCTTCCGCAGCGGTTTTGCGCAGGCTTTAGTCGCCCTTACCTGCTGATAATGCCTCACCAATTTTTTTTATTGTCGCTGGTGTGGTTCGACAGCAGCCCCCGATGACCATGGCACCACGTGCCCGCCAAGCAGCCGGCTGCCAGGGTAGCGGACCCCCCTGAGCATGTGGTGCGCGCCAGGTCTTCGTGCGTCCATCGTAGATCTCGCCTAGGTTAGGATAGAGCAGAATAGGCAGGTCGAAAGGCTCGAAAGCATCGAGTACTCGCTCGGTCGCGTGCACGTCAAAACAATTGGCGCCGACCACGCTAACAGCCGAGCTGTGGGTCTTCAATAAAGCATGCAGCTCGCTCATACTAGTTCCGTCCGCCAACGTTATTGAGCCGGCTCTATCGGACGGTATCTTTAGTGAAAAGCTGATCCAGACAGGGACATCTCGGTCGCGCGCCAAGGGTGCAATCTCGTTAATCAGGACTTCTACCTCGGTTCGGTGTGGTATTGTTTCAAACAACAAGACGTCCGGGTTTCCTTGCAGCACGGCGCGAGCACGCGGTACCCAAAAACGTTTTAATGTAGCATATGTGACGGACTCTCCGTATTCGCCTGTGTATTCCTCGCCCTGGCTCATGAACGCACCGTACGCACCTAAACCCCCTGCAACAAGCACCTTCCTTCCATGGGAAATGTTGTCAGCCACCTCTCGTGCAAGTCCCACGCCGCGCGTGATAAGCTCGGCCGACTCCTCGACACCGAGACCGGTCGCAACTAGTCCTTCTATGGACGCTTGGTACGTCACTGATGTAATTATGTCGGCGCCCGCATCAACGTAGGCTTTATGCATGCCTCGGATGGCCACATGCCCTTCTGGTGAAAGGAGGGCTCCCGAGCTCCACAATTGTGGGTGCAGCGGAACATTCTCTGATTCCAGGTAGGTTCCTGCTGCGCCGTCGAGCACTAAACAGCTATCCATTACCGCCGAAAACCTTTCTGGAATATTTTCCTCACGCTTACCCGGCTCAAGGTCAACCAGGGGTAAAATGATAATTCACGTGATCTCACGAAGAGGATGCATGTCTTACAAAAACCTGCACCGGCAGCTGATGCACTGCGAGCCTTCCACCACGCCTTATGGCTGGCTCTCCTTCTTCCTTTTTTTTCCCTCACTGTATTGAGACTATATCTCCGTCCCGTTGAGACACTTACGGCAGGGCGGTAAACGAATCTCATATAGTGAAGCAGGGTCATGCAGATGGCGGAAGCATGTTTTTCCATGAAAAAAGCAGAAATATATCTGTACGTTGCTCTCGCCTTTTGATTGACTCTTACATAGCGCTAAACGCACGCCGGCAGGGTCGTGTATAGAGTAGGTTCTATAAGCAGTACTTATCATGGTTTCTTGTGAGACGACTAGAGTCGAGACAGTGAAGAAGGGGTGTACAAATATATATAAACACAGGTATTAGAATCAAAGGCCGACGGCTTTGAGGTGCAAGAGAGAAGAAATCAGTATTGTTCGTCAAATAATTTAAATTGAAATCAAGAAGGGGGGAGAGGGGCGGAGAGGGGCAGAGGAGAGCGAAGGAGAGCGAGCGCCTAGCCTACTTTTTGGCGCCGCTCGTTATACGCCTCCCGAACTTTTTGAATTTATCGCCGAGAGAGGCGCGCTTTTCACGATCCAGTGTCGAGGCAGACGCGGTGGAGCCAGTGGATGCGTGCCTCGATGCGGAAGGGGCAGAGGTCGATGCTCTAGTAGAGGCGGGCGGGGCGGTGTTCCCTGTAAGTTCATTGCTGTTCGAGAATTCAGAGGTGGTCCGCACAATGGGCGGCGACACTTCAGACTGGTCGTCACGCAGGCTGGGTGCGGTCCCACGGCGAGTTCCAGGCACTGCAGATGCCAGCTCTGCAGACGCATCGGCCTCGGGGACGGGGTTCGGCTTTCTCAGTGAAGGGCCCTGCTTCGCTGATGTGCTGGTTTCGGCTTGGGCGGCCGGAGGCGGCTCTGCGGACTCGCCCGTCAACAATGGCGAGAGCTGGAACGAGTCCGCCTGGCCGCCAATCTTGTCTAGCGAGGACAGGTCATTGTCCACGAAACTTTGGACTATATCGGTTACCTCTGCGCGGGGCATCGTTGCGCCAGAGAAGTGTTGAAGCTAGAGCGCCGTGCAGCAGGTCTCTCTGAGGGCCGAAGCTCAGATCTGTCGCACCTACAATTCGTGAAATACACACGATCACGTGTTCTGTTCCCTTTGGAGCTAGTTAGGAAGGGAGTCAGTTGGAGGAGGCGCCGGGCGATTAGAACTTACGAAGCGCACACGATATCTGGGGCGAGGGGTGCGTGGGTTTAAGGGGGGGAGGGGCTCTAAAAATAGTGACCACTTAGCCTCGTCAGTCGGGTTGCATGTAGCAAATCCTACGAGCATGCATTCTGTATCGCTGCAAATGCATTGTACCCGCCTGGCAGGCTCGACAGTAGTATGTATGGACGCACGCCAGAGCTCACTTACCCGGACCCGCGAATTGCCTACAAGCAGTAGTGCGTCAGGCTCCTCCCCCTATCCTGAACCTGGAACGCAGGTAGCGCACAGCAGACCCAGAGGCGAGGCGGGGCTGTGGGTGCTAGAAGCAGCAGCAGGGCCGCGGCCGAGGCCACCACCACCCCAGCGTACCGGGGGCACTACATACGCGCATCTCGAGCCGGTGAGCGTGAAGGTTTTCCCCCTGCCTCAGTACGTCTCTGTCTCTCTCTGCCTGGACTAGGCTGCACGCATGAGAAACCCTCGCCTGATGTATCTTCCTCTGCGGACCGAGTTTTGTGACTTCCGGACATAACTCAAGGAGCAGTGGGCGTCTGCGCAACGGACAAGCGTTTGCCGGCCACTTCGAATGGAGGATTTCGCGCCGTCGAAGCGGGACAAGCGCCGGAAAAGCATCATTTCCAAGGTCCGATTTCTCAATGACTCGTTCGAGCAAGACCGCGATGCATACTTCTCAGACATCTTCTACAAACTACAGACACAGCTGTATGCGCTGCATCGGGGCACAGACCCCGAGTATCTCGAGAAAGTTGCTGATCTGGAGGAGGTGAGGGACTACCGGCTGACCGAGCTGTACCTGTGGCAGCAGTACCAGGTCGAGCAGGCCCAGAAGCAGTACGCGGAGGAGACCGAGGCCGCCATTGTCGCGCACGACCAGATGATGAACGTTGTGCGCCAGAAAGTCAAGGCCCGCCTCGAAAACCAGCGCAAGCGGCTGACCGAGGACCGGGCTCTGCTGAACATATCCACGGACCACAGCTTCTTCACGTCCGCGGCCAATCCCACCATACCCACCACGCGCAGCGCCGCGGTGTCGGCGCTGAGCGGCACGGAGCGGCGCTCGCTGCGACGGAGAGACTTCGCGCTCAACTCGGACTTGAGCGGGCTCAGCGGCACCGAGAACGGCACAAGCAGAAGACGTGGCGGCGGTGGCGCGGCCGCGCACGGCTCGGACGACTCTGCGCAGAGCGGCACCAATGCGGGCAACGACCGAGTCGACCTCGACCTGCTCAAGGGGCTCGACCATCCGCGCGGGAGAGGCGCCGCCAAGAGCTACAACGGCGTGAAGACGCTTAAGAACGAGGAGGGCCTCTCCGACCTGGCCGAGATCAACGACGCCGTCCGCACGCAGAAACGCAAGTTCGGCGAGTAGGTTTATTTATCGGCTGCAGGCGACTCGGTATGCAGGGCGCCCGCGACGGCCAGAGAAAGGTCAGGCCGCGTGGAACTCGCCGCGTAAAACTCGCCGCATAGAACTCGCCGCGTGGGACATTCGACTCGACTTTTAGCAACGAATGGGCCTTAAACGTTGTGCTTTGCGTGCCCGCAGCTGCAGTGAGCTGTTCTGAAGTGCAGTTATTGAGCACCATAGCTTGCAGCCGCCTTCCCAATAGTAGTTCCAGTAGTCATGATCAATGAGTTCCCTCCTGCTCCTGTCGAGCAGACCATCTCACACTGACGCGAGCGTGGAGGATCCGGCCGAAACTCGGCTGCAAAAGTACTAGATATGTATATTTATCAGACTCAATTAGGAAGTAGTTGTTACACAAGTCTACTGCTCGCCTGGTAAACCAGGCTCACCGCTGCGCTAAATGGCTGCGCGGCGCTGCGAGCTCGACTAACTGGGGCATGGTGGGGCACGATGAAATGCGGCACAGGAACGCACGAACGCGCGACTCGTGTGTAGGAGCACCCTAGCCCTGAGTGCTTTAAGGCTGCGCGGCCTGCAATGCGAATCGGAGGCTGCAATGGACCCGCAACTACAGGCGGTCGTGGACCAATGGCTCCGCCTTGACTCGGACGAGGCGTCCAAATCGCAGGTGCGGGAGCTCGCCAAGAGCGACCCCGCCGGGCTGCGCAAAGTCATGACGCCCCGGATTGCGTTCGGGACCGCGGGGCTGCGCGCTCGCATGGGCCCCGGCTTCGCGCAGATGAACGCCGTGACCGTGCGGCAGGCCAGCCAGGGCCTCGCCAAGTACGTGGAGCAGGCCGTGATGGACGCGCGGCCCCGGGGCATCGTCATTGGGCACGACCACCGGCACCACTCGAAGCAGTTCGCCGAGGACGTCGCGCGCACGTTCATCCTCGAGGGCTTCTGCATCCACTTCCTGGGCCAGGTGCACACGCCGATGGTTCCGTTCGGCATCACGAAGCTGCAGGCGGCGTGCGGCGTCATGATCACCGCCAGCCACAACCCGGCGATGGACAACGGCTACAAGGTCTACTGGGAGAACGCGTGCCAGATCATCGCGCCCCACGACGCAGGCATCGCGAAGCAGATTGATGAGCACCTCGAGCTCTGGGACGCGCCGCAGCACCGGCTCCCCACGATCGACCTCAGCGACGCCTACCGCGAGGAGGTCCTCAAGCCCCTGACGCGCGAGCTCGGGCTGCCCAAGTTCAAGATTGTGTACACGCCGATGCACGGCGTGGGCCTCGAGCCGGCCAAGTGGAGCTTCCAGGACTTGGACCTGAAGGACGAGGTCACCGTGGTCGTGGAGCAGCGGCACCCCGACCCCGACTTCCCGACGGTCAAGTTCCCCAATCCCGAGGAGAAGGGCGCGCTCGACCTGGCCATGCAGACGGCCGACCGCGTCGGCGCCGACGTCGTGCTGGCGAACGACCCCGACGCCGACCGCTTCTCGTGCGCCGTGCGGGAAAACGGCGCGTGGCACCAGCTGACCGGCGACCAGATCGGCACGCTGTTCACGTACCACGTCCTGAAGCACTTCAAGGCCGCAGACAAGCCGACCGCGCTCGTGAACTCGACCGTCTCGAGCCGCCAGATGCGCGCGCAGGCCGAGCAGGGCGGCGCCGAGTACTTCGAGACGCTCACCGGGTTCAAGTGGATCGGCAACAAGGCCATAGATCTCGAGAAGCAGGGGTACTCGGTGCCGTTCGCGTACGAGGAGGCTATCGGCTACATGCTGGGCGGGCACTCCATCAAAGACAAGGACGGAATCAGCGCCCTGCACGTCTTCATCCAGCTGCTCGGGGACATCTTCGCGCAGCAGCAGACGGCCCTGCAGAAGCTCGACGAGATCAGCAAGAAGACGGGCTGCTTTGCCACGCACAACTCCTACTTCACGGTCAGCGCGCCCAGCGTCACCGTGGACACGTTCAAGCGGATCCGGACCCTCTCGAAGGAGCGCATCGGCGAGCTGAAGGTGCTCGCCTGGCGCGACCTGACCACGGGCTTCGACTCGGCCCAGCCGGACCACAAGGCGATCCTTCCAGTGTCCGCGTCCTCGGAAATGATCACCGTCGAGCTCGACCTCGCGGAGGGCGAGCGCGCGCGCCTCACGGCGCGCGGCAGCGGCACGGAACCCAAACTCAAGCTGTACATCGAGGCGTCGGCCGAAACAGAGGCGGCGGCCCAGAAAGCCGCCGACGCCGTCTGGGACACTCTGGCGCAAGAATGGTTCCGCGGCCTGTAGAGGCGGTGCGCGCGCTAGGCGTGCTCGGGCGCGACGTGCGGTCGCTAGCTGGCTATACACATATTAGTGTCGTTGCCTCCCGCTTCAAATCTCAAAAAGACACAAAAGAAATCTACATACATAACTCGAAACTTGTGGCGGAGCCCGCACCAGGCTGCACAATAGTAAACGCATTCGGCCTCTCGATCCGAAAGGCGCTAAGCGATGCGTGCATCTGCGTGACGAACTCATTCCGGTCAGGCCCATTTATTTATACATCTGCAGAGATTAGGTTAAGGCTGCCTAAGGCGGCCTTTGGCGGCCCTAGGCGGCCTGAGACGGCCAGCACACCCCATTCCCACGCCCGCCCCCCTGTCTGTGCGCGCCATGCGTCGGGGTCGCGGCGAAACCTGATTACGAATACGCCCTTAGGCATGGCACCAAACGAAATATATTTCCGCGCGAGCGTACCGGCTGAGCTGCTCAAGGTACGGATGGAGCAGCGGGCCAGGCAAGGAGGGCCGTTGGCCCACGATTGCGCACGTTAGCTCTCCTCCCCAACAACAAAAGGTGGGTGGACGACGGGCGGGCGCGCGCGGGGCACGCGCTATCTAAGGGCGGGCAGCAGGGCAGCAGGGTCTCGAAGATTATCCACATGCGGATATATCGGCGGCCCTAACCTCTCAAAGCGGAGGCGACACGATCGGGCTACCGGCCGGCACCAGCTGAGTGGGTCCGACAGAGCTGTTAGGCACCAAGCGAGCCCTTTTTCAGCGGAACGTGCTTCGCGAGTTCTGTACTGCGCGACGACCGCGACGATGCACAGTGCACTGCTGCCGACCTACGAGCAGTTTCTGCCGCGCGAGACGGCTCGAAGAAGGCCGCAGCAGACGCTGCGGCACTGGCGCACCAGATTGAGGCGCCAGTCGCCGACGAGTCTCGCGAGACAGGCGCTCGTGCTGCTCCTCGGCATTTGCATATTCGTGAAGTTCTGGCTCGTGCCACAACGCGTGCGAAACGCCATCATCGAGGCGGAGTCCTCGGACTTCACCAGCACGATTTCGGAGCAAGCCGCGAAGGACATGCTGAAGAAGTGGGGCCCCGGCGTCGAGGTGTACGACTTTTCGCAGCAGACGGCCAGCATGGTCGGGGCCGCGAGCAAAAACGAGCGTCTGCTGCTCTGCATGCCGCTGCGGAACGCCGAGCCCGTGCTGGACCTGATGCTCGACCACCTCCACAACCTCACATACCCGCACTCCCTAATTGACATTGCGTTCCTGGTATCCGACACCACCGACGACACGCTAACGGTGCTCACCGAAAAAATCAAGGACATGCAGGCCGGCAAGACCGGCTGGGCCCGCGAAGACATCTTCAACCAAGTCGATGTGTTCCAGCACGACTTCGGCGCCACCATCGGCCAGGGCGTCGACCAGCGGCACGGCGTCGCCGTGCAGGCGGCGCGCCGCAAGCTGATGGGCCGCGCCCGCAACTGGCTGCTCAGCACGGCCCTGCGGCCCTACCACTCGTGGGTGTACTGGCGCGACGCGGACATCGAAACGAGCCCGAACGCCATCATAGAGGACCTGATGAAGCACGACAAGGACGTGATCGTGCCCAACGTGTGGCGCCCGCTGCCCAAGTGGCTCGGCGGGCAGCAGGCCTACGACCTCAACTCGTGGCAGGAGAGCGACGCGGCGCTCGACCTCGCCTCGACGCTCGACGCGGACGACGTCATTGTGGAGGGCTACGCCGAGTACCCGACCTGGCGCGTCCACCTCGCCTATCTGCGCAACGACGACGGCTCGGGCAACATGGACGAGATCATCGACCTCGACGGCGTGGGCGGCGTGTCCATTCTCGCGCGCGCCAAGGTCTTCCGGGCCGGCGTGAACTTCCCGGGCTTCGCGTTCCTGTCCCACGTCGAGACCGAGGGCTTCGGCAAGATGGCGCGCCTGCTCGACTTCTCCGTCGCTGGTCTCGTTCAGTACACTGTCTGGCACAAGTACGAACCCAGCGACGACGACCTGCGCACCATGCAGGAGATGCGCGAGCAGGGCCTGTCGATCGACTGAGTCGGTCGGCGCGCGCGCTTCGCACCCATGATTCGTGTGCAATTGCGCTCCTGCGCGACGTTAATACAGAGTAGAGCTCTACGCAACTCCTTCATGCATTGCTCAAAGCCTCTCTCTCAGTCTCTCACGGTCCCCTTTCAGCCCCTCTCGCCCCCATTTTCACGCTCTATTTGTCACTGTGTAGGTGCTGGCTACCTTTTCTAATTTGTACAGCTTCTAGACATTAGTTATTTTTCACCCCCCCCCCACCCACCACTAACTTCTACGTAAAAGCCTCAGCGGCTGCCTTGGTTTAGAAGGAGCGCCTTGTTCCTTAGCCGCTTCACAGGATGGGCTCGCGCCCTGGCCGCTGGCCCTCCTCCTGCGCCTCAGACGCTCTCGTGAGCCTCACTCACCCACGTAGGTCTGGGGAACACATGAATGTGCCGCCCTTCCTAGCATGTGACCACCCCCTCCCTCGTGAACACCCAGAACGATGGAGGTGAGCTTGGGAGCCGCCTACGGGCGATGGCTGCGAGCTAAAAAGGGAGTATGGAAGCTTATATTAGGTAGGTAGGTAGACTTATGCTGCTAGACTACTGCTACTGGCAAGAAGAAGCTAATTGTCTTTTACGCAGGTCCATAATTCGCCACGGTGAAGCCGCGGCCCGCCCCGGGGCGAAGCTGTATCCACAATGCAACCCGATGCGTGAAGCTACGATGACGGGCGTCTGCTCTCGAACGCCGCTCGGTCGCAACAGCTCGCCACTGCAGCGAAGCCGCGAAGAGCCGCGGCCGTGAGACTTGGAGCCCCGAACCGGCGCGGCCAAATAACAGCTACTGGCAGAGTTGGCGCGTCAGTGGACATGCATGCACGCTAGCCTAGCGAGGGCTAGCGAGGGCTGTTGACGCGCGCGTGCGCGCCAAAGGGGGGGTAGGAGCCAGCAGCTGGACCCCGGCTTGAGGTGCCTGGCCCTGGCTATCGAGTTCCGAGCTGCATGTGCCAAAACCATCGGGCGGTGAACCCTAGCCCGTTCCCCAGCTCGCAGTGATATTTACCGGCCCGCTCGCCGTCTCGGTTTTGAAAACTGTCCATCCTCCAATTCAATCTCGGCTAGGCGGCGCGCACCAGGAAACAGTCACAATGAGCACTCCCGTGGACTCGATCGTCACGCACATGAACCAAGACCACAAGGTCAGTCTCATCGACTACCTTGCCGCGTACGGCGGGGTCAAGCTTGAGCTCGACAACCCGCAGCACAAGGTCGAGCTCGTGGACATCAAGCTCGACAAGCTCACGCTGAACTACTCGAAGGCCGGCCCGCTGAAGTCCGCAGTGATCCCGCTGAACCCGCCCATGAAGGACCTCGGCGAGGCGCGCACGCGCCTCATCGACATGGCCATTGACGCCGCGCAGCAGATCAAGCGGGCCCCGTACCGCATCACGAAGTTCATTGGCCCGGACAACTTCCGCACGAAGGCCGAGTACGTCTTCTTCTGCTCGGGCATCGCGTTCCTCGTCGCCGCGAAGTACGTGCCCGAGGTGCGCGCGTACGTCGAGGTCACGGCCCCGCTGCTGCAGACCATCGCCGACAAGTTCCTCCTGCCCGCGCTCGGGCTGCACTTCGTCGAGTTCCTCGTGATGGTCGCTCCTTACCTGTTCTACTTCCGCGCGCCCCTCAAGGTCTGGATCACATACCTCTTCTTCACCGTCTGGGCGGGCATCCCCGCCTGGACGCCGCTGCGCCGCAAGGTCAATTCCCTGAAGGCGCTGCGCGACAGCTACGCCAAGACAAAGTAACTTTCTCCGTAATAATTCTACCTTCAGTACGTGCCCCTCCCCGACCCCACCGCGGTCGCGCATCCACTAACGCGTGTTGGTCAACCACAAGCGCGCCCTGCGGCCACGCTTGTGGAACTCGACGTGCAGGCGAATGTGACTCGTTCCTCTTACTAGATGTATGTACACTATGTGAGCTCGACTCGGTATTAGAGACATCTGAAGGAGGGGGGGACAAGGTGCGAGTTGAGCGAGGGAGAAAGAGACTAGCAGGAACGGCGTCTGATAGCAATGATGAATGAGAATGAATGATGCAGCGCGTGGGGCGGGCTCGGGACGGGCGCGGGCGCCTAGCGTCGCTGTGAAAGCGTCTATAGTTGCGCAGACTCTCCCGCGAGGCCGACGACGCTGAGCGCGAACAGGAAGCCGCTCAGGCCCGCGACGACGGACGAGTAGATGGAGAACTTGTGGCCGAGATCGAACTCGTGCTTGTCGCTCTTCTTGCCGGGCGCGGAGACGTGCTCGTACGTGCTCGCGCTGAGGTCGCTGACCTCCTCGCCCAGCTCGCTGCTGTCGCTCGACGAGCGCGCGTGGCCCGGCCGGTCCTCGACCTGGGCGCGCAGCTCGCGCGCGCCGTAGTACTGGAGGACGCCGACGAGCGGCGCGCCAAGGGCGAGGTAGATCAGGTACGGGTGCTTGCCGCTGCGGCTCGCCGCGGAGTACGCCACCAGGTTGCTGAGCAGAGTGAGGCCGGACAGCACGGACACGCGCGCCGCCGCAACGCTCTTGTCGAGAGCGCCGCGCAGGGAAAAGCCGCCGGACTCCGCGCGGGGTGAGGCCGCCGCGCATTCGGGCGACGCGGCTCTGCTCCGCGCCTCGGGCTCCCCATCCGCCTTCGCGGCGCCCTTACGGGCCTTGGCGGAGCAGCAGCCGCCAACCGGGCCGCCACGCGTGATGGAGCAGGCGAGGGAGCGCAGCTGGAGAAGGCCGAGGCACAATTGCTTCGCGAGGGCGTTCACGCCCGACTTTCCGCAGGGCGTGGTGACCAGGGAGGCGTTGTAGCCCGCCCAGAGGCCAATTGAGACGGTCCCGACGACCTTGGCGCTGAATACGGTGGCAGACATGGATTCACAGAGGAAGTTCTGAGCTGGTAGAAGGCACCGAAAGGGCTAGGTTGATACAACGGACTCGTGCGTGTGAATGTCGCTCGTCATCCGTGGGCTCGGGTAAACATGGGCAGCAGGGTTGCTAACTCCGAAATGCGTGCGATATCACGCCCACGGCCTGGTGGCAGACTGCGCGACACCTAACGGAGGCCCACGAGCCTTCACTCCCGTACGCGGTACATAAACAATAAATAATTAATTAAAGGGAAGAACATGCAGTCGCCAGCTGCCAGAGGCGGCTCGGCGACGAGGGCCGTTCTTTCGCGCGACCCCCCGTGGCTCAATGATGCTCGTCACGCACGAGCCCACACGGGAGAGCGTAAGCAGTTGCGTAAAAGTGCTGGCCAGCGAAGGCGCAGATCAGTAGAGCAGATCGTACACCACACAGCTACAAAGCCGCACAGCCCTTCGAGCTGGCCACGCTCGCGCCGAGTCGGTTCCGCCGGCTAGCCCAAGCTCATGCCGCCGGAGCGGCGCGGCTTGCGTACAACTCGCTCCTCTCCAACGATCTCGATCGAGTCGTCCTCCTGGTCGCCGGCCTCCGTTTCGGCAGGCGTACCCTGCTTGGAGCTGGAGCTTGTGCCCGACCGCGGCGACGCCGCGCCCTCCTCGACGTTGCCGAGCGGCTTGAGCGTCTCGCAAAACCGCCGCCGCTTCTCAGGGAGCTCGTCGGGCTTCCAGAACCGCGCGCCAAGGCCGAGGACCTTCCCTTCCGCTGCCGCCACCTGGTCCAGAAACTCGCGCGCGTGGCCCAGGATCTGCTCGATGTAGTGCAGCAGGTAGACGCCGCAGTCGGTCAAATTGGTCTGCTTGGGCACGTCCGCGCGCAACGAGCGGTAGTCGGAGCCGTTGAGAACGGGCAGGTTCTGCATCCGCAGACAGTTGCCCAGCACCGTGGCCACCTTGCGCACGGTGTGGTGGATGACGGATCCGCCGAGCGAGTCGAGAATGACGACCGCGGGCTTGAAAAGCTCGGTCACCTCGGAGGACTGCGTCTCGGCGCGCTGCTGCACGGCGGCGCCCAGCCCGATGATGGCCGCGACCTTCCAGTGGGCCCGCTCGTGGATCGGCATGATGAGCACGCGCTTCTGGGTCAGCGGCAGCCGGGCCACCCACGGCGGCGGAGAGTCGCCGTTGCGCACCGCGAAGTAGAAGAACGTGTCCAGCAGCAGGATCTCGCTTGCCATCTCGGGGTTGCTGGCGGTCAGCTTGTCCATGAACAGCTTCATGAAGAACCAGATGATGGTGTCGTTGAGAAAGATGCCGGGGCTCAGCCGCGCGATGTCCTCGATGCTCAAGTGCATAGCCTTCCCGTCGTGGAACCGGTAGGCTATGGGCTTGTAGCCATTCGCGCGCAGCAGGTCGCGGCTCTCCTCGGAGGGTTCTTCGGCGTCCAAGTCGTCCTCGACCAGGATGTCGGCGCGCGCAGCACGAGCTGCGCGCGCCGTGGTCCGCGGCCGGCGGCCCGGAGATCGATGCGCTTGCTCCTCACCACGGGCTTCAGCTTTTGACGCGCCTGGCGAGGCCGCACCTGGCGAAGCCGCACCTGGCGAGGCCGCACCTGGCGAAGCCTGGTGTCTGGCTGGTGAAGCCAGTGCCTTGGACGCGTCGTGCTGGTGCTTGGGGCTGCCATTCGCTCCTCGAGGCGATGCGAGAAGCCCGCCTGATTTGCTGAGGGGTCGGGGCGGCGAGCTGAAGAAGTCGCGCAGGAACTGGTTTGGCTTAGACTGCTTGCTTTGGGCTTTCTCCGCGTCCAGCTTGCTCGGCTCCGCGTTGAACAGCTTCCCGGTGATCGGCGGTTTCGGCGACGACGAAGACGTTGGCCGGCTACCGCCCCAAGCGGTGCGGCCTTGCGGACTATAGAACTGTCCCGGGGCCAACGGCGCAAAAGCCGGGCTGGAATCCGGGGCCGGGTCCGACCGTGGTGATGAAGGTCTGAACACGACGACATCGCTAGAGCCGCTGTTGTGAACAAAGGGGTCCCGATGGGGGCCTTCGGTACCGTGCGCCCTGTCTCTGGCTCCATGAGACTCTCCAGACTGGTCGACATCGCTGGCTCGCTCTTTTTCCGTCGCGTCGTCCTTCTGCTCATCTGCTTTTGATGCAGGTTTCTGCTCTTCACCAAGCAGCTCTGCGCCGTCGGATCTGTGGAACCTACGCACGAACGACCTGAGCTCGAGCAGCGTATCCTCGTCGAGACAGTCCACTATGGCGGTCACACTCGAGTTGATGAGCTTTACAGCAGTGCCGCGCTGCTCGCCGAAACAGATCTTGGCGGCCCCCCACTGGAAGATCCAGTAGTGCGGCTTGGAGAAGTAGATTCCGCGGCTGTTCAGCACAGCCTTGAGACGCGTGCCCTTCAAACCATCCGACTTAGGTCCGTGTGTCGACCGCCAGGAGTCCAGCAGAGCTATGGTAATGGTGGTGCTTTCCGGCTCGCTGCGCGCCGGCGCGCGCGGCTCGACGAGATGGCCCACCGGCGGCAGGTTCGAGCCCGTGTTCTTGAACGGGACAGACAGCGCGATAATCGCGTTTTTGAATGCGACGTGGTCCATGGGGCTGAGCTGGAAGCGCCTCACCCAATGTGCGGTGCAATGATCGGCCTCCCACTCGTAGCAGCGCCTGTCGGCCGTGATGGCGTAGGACATGTCCAGATCGCGCGCATGCGCCGCTTGGCGGCCGAACGTGATTTCCTGCGCGGCCTGGTTGATCGTTATCGTGGGATGGCCCTTCCACCGCGACATGGCGATGCAGTTGAAGGTCAGGGACGGAGACTTCGGCGGCGGCTGCTTGCGGCGCTTGGCCCCGGTCCAATTGAAGGACTCTGCGGCGTGCATCGTCGAGAACACGCGGCCGCCGCCCGCGATCTGAAGCTTGTGGCGCCGCGCGGCCCCGTCAGGCACCGCCGGGCTCGGCACGCGCAGCGGCACGCCCTCGAGCGGGCGCGCGCGCTTGTGCAGCGACGAGAACTCGTCGTTCGATTTTAGCGGCCGCACCTTCTTCTGCGGCGTCGACTGCGCATCGGGCCGTTGCATGGCGCGTGCGGCCGCGCAAGCTTCGGGTCGGCGGGCGGCAGGAGCTCAGGTCGCGGACGCACTGGCTTGGCAAGGCCGCTGGGTGTGCAATTGGGTGCGCGAAACCCCGTATCCCCGTGTGGCGCGACGCGCGTCGTCGAGAGCGAGCTTGATGAGCTTTGGCAAAGCTTTGGCGGGCTTGGCAAGCTTGGCTGGCCCCGAAGATGCCGCGAAGATGGGCAGGACTCGGCCGTTGCGGAGCCAGGAACGAAATTCGCGGGCGCTCGCGCGGGGCTGCGACGCCGTTTCGATTTGACGCGGACCGATCGTGGACGCGGCTCGGTCGGGCTCGAGGCGCGTGGTGCGAGCCTCTGTGAGGAATGTGGCAGAGGGCAGTTGTGAGTGGGTGTTCCTTTGGCGGTTGCCCGTAGGACGGGTGAAGACGCGCGTGCGACCTCTGCACACTCGAGCGAAATTTGTGCCAAAGCTATATTGGCGGCGGAGTGTAGCCGGAATCGCTCGCAGCGGAAGGCGGGAAGATTTCGGATGTTTGTCGGTGTGACGGCGAGCCCCCGCCGTTACGCGCGCGCCTAAACTAATGGCGTTGTGACGCGCCGAGCCTCGGCACAGTGCGACGCCCGGAAGCACCCGCGGCCTCAATGGCCTCGTTATATAAACTACCTGTTCTGCTTAGCTCTTCGTACCATTTGTTTTTACGGCCTCCGTGCTCGTCGCGGACCTTACGTTCTCGAGGCCTTCCCGGTTTTGCCTGCGCCCGCGCCCACGCCATACCCTCCTCCTACCGGGCGGCGAACTTTCCAAAGACCCTTTTTAACAAAAACGAGCGGTGCCACGGCGCAAACTGAAAAGCCCCCAAAAAAAAATTATACACACATAGGGAAGGCCACAGCGCACACAGCGTACACAGTGGGCAGCCCTTCTCTTTGATCCGTCCGACTCCGAACCGCACCGCCCCGAGACTCTGAGAGGTATGTTGCGAGCGCGCGTCGCAGTGCGCGGCTTCCGAAGCAGCGCGCGGCTGCAGGCGAAGACGCCCTTCCAGGTGTTTATGGACACATTCCGCAGCGAGCTGAAGAAAAGCAAGGAGCTGCAGACGAACATCAAGGCCCTGCAGGACGAGACCGGCCGGCTGAGCGAGAGCTCTGCGTTCAAGCGCGCGAAGGAGGCGCTAGACAAGAGCCGCGAGGCGCGGAGCGCGACGTCGAAGGGGCTGCACAAGGCCGGCGAGGCCGTCGGGACGGCGGCGTCGGCGACGTGGAACTCGCCGCCCGTGAAGCTGACGCGGAGCGCTATGGCGAGCGCGGCCGACGTCGTGGACAAGGCGAGCGCGCCGATCCGCGAGACGTCGGCCTTCAAGGAGGTGAAGAACGTGATCGACGACGGCTCGTCGATCCGCTACGGCGGGTTCGAGAGCCGCGAGCAGCGCCGCAAGCGGCGCGAGGCCGAGCTCGAGCGCCAGCGGCGCCTGTTCGGCGCGCAGCAGCACGTGAAGGCGAACGAGAACGCCGGCGAGAGCGTCGTGGTGCACGAGACGGCGCAGCCCGACGCGGCGCCGCGCGGCGACGGCGCGCTGCGCCAGCGCGTCGACCGCCTGCGCTTCGCCTACGAGGAGTCCGACAACGCGCTCGTGTCTGCCGTGCGCTCCGTGACGGACGCCGTGGGCTCGTTCTTCGGCGAGACCGAGCAGGCGCGCGTCATCAAGGCGTTCAAGGCGATGGACCCGCACTTCAGCCAGGACGCGTTCCTGCGCGAGATGCGCGCCTACATCCTGCCCGAGGTGCTCGACGCGTACGTGCGCGGCGACGGCACCACGCTGCAGAAGTGGCTCTCCGAGGCGAGCTTCAACGTGTGGAACCAGATCACGAAGGAGTACCGCGACAAGGGCCTCTACGCCGCGGGCCGCGTGCTCGACGTGCGCGGCGTCGACATCGTGCAGGCGAAGCTGCGCCAGCCGGACAACCAGCCGCTGTACGTCATCTCGTGCCGCGCGCAGGAGACGAACTTCTACAAGTCGCTCAAGACCGAGGAGGTCGCCGCGGGCGTCCCGGACCAGGTGCTGCTCTCGCCCTACGTCATGGTCGTGACGCGCGTCCCGGAGGACATGGACAACGAGGAGACCCGCGGCTGGAAGATCCTCGAGTTCGTCCGCGGCAAGTCCTCGGGCTACACTTAATTCACGAGATTTTGTACATATAGCATACATAGACCCCAACACCGCCATGCTCTGACCGCCCTAACGCGGACCGCGCCCGCTCGCGCGCCGTTCTGCGCGCTACATGCGCGGCTAGCGCGTTCAGCGGCGTGCCGAGCTCGCCACACTCGGTGGCCATGGCCGTCGCCGCTGCGGGCCCCATTGGGGCGGCCGGGTCCGGCCGGGCCGCCCAGCAACGGGAGAGCCGCTTGAGGCACAGGTCATTAATATTTGTGGTACATTTTGCAGTACTGAGCTGCTGCTACTACATTCTATATCCTCCCCACCTTGGGCAGGCTGCGCGGTGGTGAGTGTGTGTGTGTGCCTTACTTAATTTGACTGGTGCCGGGGTCGCGGCGAAGAGGTGGGGGGGGAAGGGGGTGGAACTCACCTCACCAAAAGCCAACCACCAGATGACGGCGAGGCCCGGCTCGCCAGAGCCGATTGCGCCGGGCGAAGACGAGACGCGACCCGCAGAAGCGCCCAGTGCGGCCGAGGCTGCCGCGGACGGCAGCTTCGACGACTCTGAGGCGGAGACGGAGCGGCTGCACGAGTCGCCCGTGAAGAAGCGGATCCGCGTGGAGGACGCGCTGGCTGCGAAGCGGATCAAGACGGGCGACGAGGACGCTGCCACTGTTGCAGTGGCGAATGGCTCGGCCGCGGCGCCGCGGAGTGCAGGGGCGGTCGCGCGAGGAGCAGCGGCCGCGGTCGCCGCGGGCGACGCAGACGGCGCCAGCGGCGGCGCCGCCGCTAATGCCGGCGGCAATGCCGACAACATCGCCGATAGCCACGCAAATGGCCACGCCAGGAGCGGTGCGCGCGGCGGCAGCAACGGCAAGAGCGCCGGTGCCCGCGATGGCAGCGCCGACCCCACCGCGGACGGCGGCGCAGAGAGTATTGCGAGCAACGTCGAGGGCAGTGCCGACGCGAGCGCCGATGCGAGCGCCGATGCCAGCGCGGACGCAAGCGCGGACGGCATTGCCGACGGCGTGGCCGACGGCAGCGTGGACGCGAGCGCGGACACGCGCGAGTCGGCGAAGGAGGCCGCCGACGCGGCCGCCGCGCCCGGCGAGGCGAGCAGCGCCGAAGACGACTCGCTGAGCGGCGACTCCGAGGACGACGCGGAGGCCAACGCCGAGCGGCTGCGCGCGCTGCACGCGCTGACGGAGATCGAGATCAACTTCGCGCAGATCCGCGACGCGCTGCACGACCAGCAGATCGCGAAGTTCGACCTCGAGATCCTCATGTGCTCCGAGGGCAGCCACCCCGACCTCGCGCAGTACAGCACGCAGATCGAGGAGGAGTGCCAGGTGCGGTTGCAGCGCACGCGCAGCCTCCTTGCCTTCCAGATGAACGCCATCCTGCACCAGTCGCGCGCCAGCCGCTGCGCCGTCTACCAGACGTTTCTCAAAAACAAGAGCGCGCTGCGCAGCGAGCTGCTCGCCGAGGTCACGCGCCGCTGGTACCAGATCAACTACGAGCGCCTGCGCGGCTGCCGCGCCTCGCCAGACTTCGGCTACGTCGCCTCGGCGCGCCCGCACCGCGTCCCGCGGCCGACCACGCACAGCCTGCGCATCCACCGCCACGGCGGCCTGCTGAACCTCCCCGTCGCCCCGCGCATGCCGCAGGTCTCGGACGCCGAGCGCGATGCCGATATGCACGACCTGGGCCTCCGATGATCGTAGAGCACACCCACGTGGCGCCCGCAGGCTCACGCGCGCGCGCGGTCCGCGCAGGTTTCACCCCATGGCTCTGCTTCCTCCCAGCACATGCATACCGCTCACAGACATCGCAGAGCCACCCCAGCGCGCAGCGGTAGTCCGGCCCCGTGGTCCCCCTGGTGACCTGAACCAGCCAAACTAGGAAATTCGAGTGAAAAATCGATCGAATTCGAGCGCTGGTCGGAGCCGAACATCTGCGGAACGCGTGCTTCCCCACAGCGGTCAACACCGGCGGCAGCTCCCCACTCGTCTGGCCTCTCTCTCCACACTTTTGCATAAACTAGCGAACGCAAACCGCGCACGCTTCTCAATCATACATCACGCATCCATGCATCCTCGCGTCCACGCCGCATGCACCCACCCGCTCCGCGCTCGCATCAACGGCCAGGCGCCGCTCGGTGCTCCTGTTCGATACCACCCTATTGGGCATCTGCACCGAATTATCGTGCTCGGCTGCATAAAGGGCGACTTCGACTACGAGGCCCTCGTCAAGATGTCCGACGGGTTCAACGGCGCGGATCTGCGC
>NRDT01000025.1:0-99173 GCA_004124955.1 Starmerella riodocensis
CGGCGACAAGGCGGACGCGGCCCACCGCGTCCCGCGGCGGCCAGTGCGTGGCGCCGCCGACAGCAGTGGCGCCGCCGCGCCCGGCGGCGAGGGCCTGCGCAGCACCTCGTCGTCGTCGCTGCCGACGATGTCCACGACCAAGCCCAAGGAGTCGGCGGACCTGCGCTCGCTCTTCGACGACGTCGACCGCCACAAGTGCGGGTACCTCACCGAGCGCGAGCTGTCGAAGGCGCTCGTGAACGGCGACTACACGCTGTTCGACGCGCACACGGTGCGTCTCATGATGAAGATGTTCGACCGGGACGGCGACGGCGCGATCTACTTCGCCGAGTTCGGGCAGCTGTGGAAGTACCTGCACGACTGGCGGCAGGTCTTCGACCGGTTCGACATCACGCGCAGCGAGAGCATCGACTACGACGAGTTTTGCCGGGCGCTGGCCGCTTTCGGATACACGCTGACGACCCAGTGCGTGCGCTTCCTCTTCAACGCCGGCTCGAAGCTGAACAGAAACGGCCAGCGCGAGATGTCGTTCGACATGTTCGTCCAGAGCTGCATCAGCATCAAGTCGATCACAGACACGTTCAAGCGCTACGACACCGACCGCGACGGGTACGTGACAATGGGCTTCGAGGAGTTTCTCATCGAGACCACGAAGCTGCACTAGCCAAGCTGCACTGGCCAAGCTGCACTAGCCAAGCTGCACTAGCCAAGCTGCACTAGCCAAGCTGCACTAGCCTAACCAGACTACCTCGAGCGCAGCGCGCTGCGCTCGACTCCACCTAATGACTTGTATCATCTACTATCCCTATAGACTATTTACGCCACCGCTCGATGTGCGCCAGCGCGCCCCCCTAGTCGCTCAAAGCGCGCAGCGCAGCTTGTACTTGGCGTTCGCCGCTTCATAGCGCGCGCTCGGCAACGGCGTGTGAATGCTCCGGCCTGCAGTTCCCTGGCGCGCGAAAAAAGTTTCGAATCCTGGAGGAGCGGGGACGGACTGCATCTGCACGCGGGCGCAATTGGCAACCTCAAGTCTGCATTACTCAAAAATTGGCAAAATTAGCATGCAGCCGCAAAGCCTGATGGAGCCGTGAAAGGCGCCAAAATGCGCTTTTAATTGGCCTCGTACATGCCGCTTAATCCCATGTCAGTGCAGACCTGCGCCCATATGCGGCTCGATGCACCGCCCGTCCCCCAAGGCGCGCCGCGTGCATCTGCAGCTATTCTGACAAACGCTGCCGCCGCCGTTACCCCGGCCAGTGAGGCAGGTCAGGGTAGAGGCGCGGCGCACCCCGGTGGATTATCACCACTACGATGAGTGATGCGAGTCTTTTCTTCACGCATGCGAGTGCTGCTGGACCCCAATGGAGGCCCGCGTGTGCACAGCGGGCTAGCAGCCTTGTAGATACGCCCGCCAGAGGCGCCCGCCGCGCCGTCGGTCAGTAGGACTGCCCGATAAACTCATCGGGCTTGCTCACCCCAGTATAAGCCACTCATCCCATATGCGAGTGGCCACGCCCATAGGAACCACTTTTAAATGGGTTCAACGCGCTGGCGGCAGGCGCTCCTCGTCGTTGGGCGTCGCGAACGACCCACGCTCTTCGAGGCCGCCCGCCCGCGCACACCCCTTACCGCTAGCTGAGTCACTCAGCTCACAGCTTGAGCGGGGGCGCGCGGTAGCGCACGCCAGCAGAACTCGAGAGGTAAGAGGCGGCCGCATTGGACAACCACTGCGCCATCTGTAAAGCATCCTAAAATGGTCACACGGCCTAGCGCGGCGCAGAGCCGGACGCAGGAGGCCACGGAGGTCGAGACCGATGTCCAGGATCGCCGGCTCCGGCTCGTGGGCTCGCCAGAGCCCGAGACGCGGCCGGCGCGCCACGTCGCCCGCGTGTCCTGGACGGAGGACACGGTCGACAACGAGCATCTGAACCGCAAAAAGTCGAAGATCTGCTGCATTTTCCACCCGAACCGCGAGTTCGGCGAGTCGAGCGAGGAGGAGGACGACGCGCCGTCGGACTCCTCCTCCTCGAGCTCCTCAGACTCCGACTCGGACGCAGGCCCCGACTCGCCGTGCTGCGGACACAACCACCGCCACACGCGGCGCAGCCGGCCAAATGCATACGAGCGCCTCCCCAAGCTCAAACGATGACAGCTTGAGGTCTATCGCAGACCCACGCCAACCTTATTATTTATTCGCCCTGCCTAGCATCATTCCTCTCCTTGCACGTAGCCGACACGCCCCGTTCTCTGGGCTGCGCGCCTGCGTCTTCTGTAATTAACCACGAAGCCTGTCAACGTACTTTATCGGACTCTGGCGGCGCCAACCGGGCCAGACTCAGCCGGCTCGCTGCAGTGCGTCTGCTTAAGTTAGCTAGCTGTACCGTGGCCCGGCGCGCGCGACTCGAGCGCCGGCTTGGCGTGCGTTGCGAAACTGAGGGCCCACTCGGTTTCTCAATTTCTCCGCAGCTGAAAATACGTAGGCGTCAATCCAGTCGAATGTCGCCCACGCCGAATCGAGGATCATAGCAAGAACGGGCATTGCGCTGCTGTGTGTGCTCTGAGCAGCTCAGATGTAGAGTAGCTTTAAGTAGTTAGATTTACTGATGGCGTTGACCTTTTATGCCGAGCGCAGTATGGCTGCCAGCCTGTCAACGGCCACGGTGTCTCTGGCTAAACGTCCGCGCATGACGGTTGTTCACGCCCTTTCCACGACTGAACCACGCCCTCGCCATGGCTGGAGTACGCGCCCGGGGCGCCATACCGCCAGCCTCATCCTGAGCCAGAAAAAAATCCCGCCCAACTTCGCGTAGCTTGCCCATGGATCACATGCACGCATTGTGGCGTCAGTATGCAGGAGCAGCTGAAACCCGATCGAGGGCAAAGTGGAGACCCGAGGCCTTGCCCACGTGGTCTAGGTCTAGCGTGACTTGACCTGGCAGACGTTGGAGCTATCAAGGAGGGCTCGAGATGAGGTACGGTTTTTGCACGAGGGCTAGGTGACGCTTGATAATAATAATACCTCAGGCGGTAAACGCAGGCAGCGTCGCCTCGCTGAGGGCCCCCCCTGCAGGACTTAGATCTGTGTTTGCAGCTCGTCGTATAATGCCCACTGAAGAACCGCAAATCGCATCGGAGCGGCATCGGACGCGACCGCTTGCTAAGAACGCAGCGCACAGCCTTTCGTAGAGCAGCCCTGGCCGTTGTTTCGAGCGTGCAGCTGTCTTCTCCACGAAGCGCGCGCGCGCGCGCCCCCCTGCCACACGTGCATCGCACCAGTGCGCGGTTGGATTCTTCTCTACTCCCCCCACCTCCCCACCTCACACCTACCCTCCGCCAGGCTGATCTCGGGCCTCGGGCCCGACGCAAAACCCAGACATCCGGGCTCGCTTCGCTCATCTAGTCTTCGAAAGGTGTGAGCAGAACCCTGGCCCTCTAAGCGCATTTGTCGAAAAAATTGGCGAAGCGGCCCCTGCCCCGAACGGGTTTTCTGACTAAGGGGATGCGAATTGACGCTCACCCCAACGGTTAATTGGCGAACATTCAGCTCCGCCCGCCACTAACCAAAACTTCTTCTGTTTTTCTGTGTGAGTAGATCAGTGGACATCAAGGATCGTAAGCAGCTCGCGCCTTGCATATAGTCTTGCGCGACCGTGTGACCCAGTGCGCCTCGCTCTCAGTTCTCCAGTTTCTTCTTCTTCCTCTCGCGCCTAGCGACTTCTCCCGCCTTCGCGAGACCCCAAAAAAGCGCGTCAAAACCACCTTCTTGCAGTTGGCACACCGCTGCATTGAAATTGTTCTTTTCGTCAACTCTTCCAGCCATTGAACTCTCCTCGAACCACCATGTCTATGTTCGATAAGTTTTGTCGCGGTAAAGAGCTAGACTCGGGCGCGCCACCTGTGGACACTGCGCTGCCCAACCAATTTGACAAGGGCCGCCGCTCTTCCGTGAGCGCAGAGTGCTGGATGCAAGCCTGCGACATGCAATGCGGGCAATCCGCGCGGCTTCCGCTGAAGACCGGCTCTCGCGCTGCCGCAGCCATGGTCGCGCCCCGCAGGTCAAGTGTCGCCACCACAGTCGATCCCGCCACCTCTGTGGCAGCTGGCGCTACCGCCTCGGCCGGCGGTTCCGCGTCTCTGGCCACCGCGGCGCCAGGCGCTAGCAGAGGAGCTCAGACCCACGGATCGGCGCTCGGAAAGTCGCAGCAGCACACGCAGCCATCGCAGCGACAAACACAACAGCATCAGCAACAGCAACCGGCGAGCCTCCACCAATCGCAGCCGCAGTCGCAGCAGCAGCAGCAGCAGCAGCAGCAGGGGGACTCGATCGGCAGCCCGGATGCCAGAGGCACAGCTTCGCCGGGCGCCTCAATACCCGAGGAGGCCGAGGAAGAGCTCAAGTCTGAGCCGTTCCCCCCGGCCACGGCCACGCCCGAGGAACGTGCTACATACGAGCGGCTTGCGAGCGCGCTGCGCTCCACGATCTTTTTCGAGGAGCTCAGCGCCGACCTCATGAGCCAGGTTCTCCAGGCTCTTCAGCGACTCGAAGTGCCGGCGAACACCACTGTGATTCAGCAGGGCGACGAGGGCGACGACCTCTTCGTGCTGGATTCCGGATCTGTCGAGTACCTGCGCGACGGTGCGCGCGTGGGCGAAGGCGCGGCAGGCTCGACGTTTGGCGAGCTGGCGCTGCTCTACAACTCGCCTCGCGCAGCCACCGTGCGCACGCTCGAGCCGAGCGTGGTCTACACGCTCGACCGCATCATATTCAAGCGCATCATGGTCGCCAAGCTGAGTCGTAAGCGCTTGCACTCGCAGCGCGTCCTCGCGTCGATCGACGTGTTCAAAGGACTTCCCGAGTCGACCCAGCTGCGCATTGCCGATGCGCTGCATCCGGCGACCTACCATCGCGGCGACGTCGTCATCCAGCAGGGCGACTCAGGTTTTGATTTCTTTCTTATTGATGAGGGGACGGTCGAGGTCACCATCGACGGCGAGGTGGTTGGCACCCTTGGCAGCGGCTCCTACTTCGGAGAGCTCGCCCTCATCTACGACCTTCCACGCGCGGCGACAATCCGCGTCACTTCCAGCGAGCTTAAGGTCGAGGCGCTCAGTTCTGTCGGATTCGAGCGGCTGATCGGGCCCGAGCTTGTGGTCGAGCTGCGCAAGCGCGACCCTAGACACTGATTGCATTGCCCACGGAAGGTTCATTGCATCCCATTTAGGCATACGTTATACCACACAACCTATTTAATACATTCATGACGTTTTTATAGAAGCATTTGCATTTGCGCACGTCTCGGCCCATACTAAAAGGCGCATTATATAGAGCTATTACTATCCCTTGACTCTGAATTTTGGTTCCTTTTTCCAGTTTTTTTACTCGCCGCTTTAGGCCCGCGTTCCTAATTCGGCTGTCTCGTCAGATCGCGCCGATCGGGCGAGCTGGGACGGCGCCCAAGTCTCGATCACTTATTGTATTAGAGTTTCGGGGGGGGCTTTGGCGCGAGATCGCAGAAACAGCCGGCGGTTCTGAAGGCTAGGCGAGAGTGTTGGCTAGTGGTCGTGCGCAAGGCGCGGAACTTCGATGCCGATAAAGCGCTAGCTCGGGCACTCAATATGGCACAAAATTTGCACGGATGCAGAGTCAATCTTGATTTGGGCCCGATCAAGCTTTGAACTGGCAACGATTGCGCTAGCGCCGTGCACTCGATAACCGCATTCGATAACGTTGCGCGCGGCACGAGCAGTCGCACAAATTGACTCGAAATAAGACGAAGCGCAGAGTAGAACGAAGCGCAGGCCCAGCCGATCGTATCCCGAAGTTTCGTCTGCAATAATGCGGCTGCAGGAAACGCCAACGGAGTTCTAAGCTACTACTCTATGTAGTTATGAGCGGGCCATACGCTAATGCATGAAAGCCGCGCTGGGTGGACCGGCTGGTGTAAGTGAGGGAGACCGCGCTGATGCAAGCGAGGCAGAATCATGGTCGCGCCTGAACGGCCCCTACATTTTGGTTGTCCTCCGAGCCCCTGGGTAGCCGCCGAGCAAGCCTGTGTATCGCGATGAGCCGAAGCTGTTCGAAACGGCTGGCACAGCGCACTCACGCAAGGTAAAGATGCTTGGTCTTGAGCATCCAGGTAGTCGTCACGGAAGCCACGAATAGCGGCCCCGCAAGCCCTTTACCCAGCTTGGCGGTGCCGAAGACGAGCCACTCGCACAGGAAGTGGAAGCCCGCGATGAGGTAGGTGCTCAGCGCGATGTTCCAGACGGCGGGGTTCGTCAGGTTGTACGCCGCGTATGCTCGGACAACAGCCACGGCGAGGGTCCATGTGCCGAACGTGCGGTTGCTCAGGGGCGTCACCTCCTGCGGCTTGGCCGCGTACACGCGCTGCGAGAGACGCAGGTCACCGCAGTAGCACTGCGCGGAGTTGAAGATCGACACGGCCGAGATCAGCAGCATCCATTTCGACAGCGAGCCATCCGGAAGCGACCACTGCATTGGTGTGAGTAACCTTGCCCGCTAGCTCGCACCGCCCCCAATAGCGTGCGCGCCGCCCGCCAGGGAGTCCATGAATGGGACCCGGACGAAGAGGGCTGGCCAAAACGTAGCACGCAATCTGCCGTCTACAGGCTAAATGTAATTCTTGGGAGGGCCAGGCGCTAGCCTATGCTGCGCTCGAGATTACTGTTGTTCGGTAGTATAGTATCATTATTTAGCTCTGAATTTCGTGCATCGTCTGCCCCTGCGTGTCAGTATCACACGCTGCGTCCGCGCTCCCACTGCCGCCTTCTAAACTCGCTCGATTCGCGGGCGACGCTTTGGCGGCGCCGCGCGCGCGCGCGCGCGTCTGCCGCCTAGCCTGAAGCCATTTAGCAGGGCTAGGTCGCGCAATTTGGAATTAAGGAAGGACGCGTCGGACACCTTGCCGAGCTCAGCCAGCGCGCGACATAGAGGCTTCTCCATCGCAATGTCGATAGTGTCGCTGGTGAACGTGACGGTGCTGAACAACCCGGCGCGGTTTATGGACCCATATGAGTTCGAGATTACGTTCGAGTGCCTCGAGCCCCTCCAGGACGACCTGGAGTGGAAACTCGTCTACGTGGGCGCCTCCAAGTCGAGCAAGTACGACCAGGAGCTGGACTCGCTGCTGGTGGGACCCGTGCCGCAGGGCGTCAACCGCTTCATCTTCCAAACAGACCCTCCAAAGCCGGACCTGATCCCGCAGGACCAGCTGGTGTCCATCACGGTGATGCTGCTGTCGTGCGCGTACCGAGGCCGCGACTTCGTCCAGGTGGGCTACTACGTCAACAACGAATACGACGACGAGGAGCTGCGCGAGAACCCGCCCAACCGCGTGGCGCTGGACCATGTGGTGCGGAACATCCTGGCCGAGAAGCCGCGCGTCACAAAATACAACATCCCGTGGGACTCAGAAGAGCGCGACGAGTACCCGCCGGAGCAGCCCGACGTGGACGACGAGGCGGAGGAGGACTACGGCAACGACGAGGACGACCTGCGCGACGAGATGATCGACGAGCTGGAGGCGGGCGACGTCGAGGTGGACGGAGAGGCCGAGGACGAAGAGGACGACGTCACCGCGGAGTTTCAGCAGGAAGAAGCCAATGAGGCCGAGGCAGAGGCGCCCAACGCGGACACGCCCATCGCAGAGACAGCAAGCGCCGAAACGCCCAATGCAGAGACGCCCAGTGCGGAAACGCCAAACCCAGAGGCGCCAAACGCAGAGATACCAGTTGCGGAGCCGTCGAACGAGGCAGAATCCGAGACACAGAAAGGGTCTGCTGAACCAATAGATGAGACGAGCAAGGCTGCGAGCTAGGTTGCAAGCAATTGAGAGAAGCAGCAGCGAGGCGAGGCCTGGCAATGTGCGCAAATCGCCTGACTCTGGCCGCGGCCAGCCATAGCCAGAGTCCAATTGGTATTCTGATGAAAATTCACAGCGTAAACTAGCGCAAAATTAGAGAGTTGACATGACTTGCGGCGCCTGAAGTCGCGCACGATGCGAACTCTGACACACTTAATAATAGCACAGGCACTTAGCATTGACAATTGAGCATTCTCGCTTCGGCGAATCGTCTCAATGGCCTCCCTGCGGCCTCCCTGCGGCCTGGCGCGGTGCAGTGGCTCTCGCTTCACTCCATCGTGCGCGCGTCACGTATCTTACCTTCGGTTTCGGGGGCTAGGGTGATAGTAGCCTTTCGCCTCAATGCCGGAAGAGTTCAAGAGGCCGGCGCAGCGCAAGCAGCGCCAGCCGCTGTTTGTGAGCGACCTCAAGGCGCTGCTCTACGCATTTGGCGACGTGGACAACCCTTACGTGGAGACAGTCGGCGTTCTCGAGGATATACTCCAGGACTTCCTGTTCCTGATATGCCAGGAGGCATCGCGGATGGCGAAGGCCGCTGGACGGCAGAAGATCAAGGTCGAGGACTTCAAGTTTGCGCTGCGGAACGACCCGCGCAAGCTAGGCCGTGTCGAGAAGCTGCTGCAGATGCAGAAGGAGATCGACGCCGCGCGCAAGGAGTACGACTACTCTCGTCTCGAGCCCTCGAAGCTGCAGCGAATGCTGGACTGAACGCGGCGCTCGCTCGCTCGCTCGCTCCCTCGCATCAGCCTGCGTGAGAGGTCGGCGCCTTTATGAAAATCAAATGAAACGCAAGCCAATATAATGTAATTCCTAGCCGCGGCGAGAACTGCCGCCATGACCTTAGTGCTCGTACTCTTCTTGTATCTACTTTCTAGTTCGTGGATTGTATGTACATTGAAGCGCCGAATCAGCGCTCAATGAATGTCCGGGCCACCTCCGTTGCGGATTCCTTAGCGGTGTCCAGCATGAGGTGCCCAGCATGCGTTGTAGTGGCTTTTATGTGGTCGAAAGTCCTTTCGCTCGAGGGTGTAGCCAGGCTTGGTCTAGAGCTCATGGTGGAAGCCACTGTCGAAATCGACCTCGGTGTATGTAGGTACTCCCCCGGTAATAAAGTGGTTCCAGTACCGGCTCGCGTAGAGCATCGCCAGCTTGAACATGTTCTTCGGGAACTGGATGTAGCTCCACATTATGAACTTCAAGGCAACCTTCGTTTCGCGCAGAGCGAGCTTCGTCTGGTGGGAGAAGGAGGCCTGGTTGATCAGCTTGCCTTCCGCCTTGTACCTGAAGCGCTCCGTGGCGCTCAGCGAGTGGGAGAGCCGACCAAACGTGTTGATCAAAGCAACCAGCTCCGAGCGGCGGAACGTCGAAAGCACCTCGGCAACGGTGTTTTCGTCGTCTGCGGGGTTCGAGGGCAGCTCGAACAGTATTTTGAGAGCCGTGCCGTAGCCAACAGTCTGGATTTTCCCCCACAGGCGGCAGCGCTCACAGCCCACGCAAGACATGAGGGCGTTGACGTTGCGCACGCGGCGGCGGAACTCGCTCTTCAGCACCTTTCCCTCGGGCGTGGAGAACAAGCTGTCCTCGTGTATCGCGCCATACATCGGCGAAGTGCGCAAGAGACGGCTCAGCCGTCGCAGGTGGATACGAACGTCGTTGTCCACCGTGAAGCACGACGACGAGAACACGAGCTGACGCTCGTAAACCTCAACAAGCTTCGATATGGCGCGCGACACCAGCACGTAGTCGAAGAACATGTTGTTCAGTCGGTCTTCGTGCCAGCCAACGCGCTCGAGCCACTCGGACAGGTTCGGCTCCCACTCCTCTGAGGTCGCGTTGTACCAGTCGTAGGAGAGGTGCGTGCTGATCGAGGCGTGCATGCCGGACAGAAGCCGATAAAACAGCCTCTGCTCGACACACTCCTCCATCGGCAGGTGGTCAGTGACCCAGCTCTCGGTGTTCTTCAGCTCGGGGTCGGCAAACATACGCGCGAGCTGATCAGCCGCCCCTCCCCCAAGCTGGGGCTGCGCACTTAGATCGCTGCGTGATGACTTGGGTGCCGGTGCGCTCGCGCCCTCGCCGAAATAGCCAAAGCAGTTCTCGCCGTACACTTTCTCCCACATAAGGTTCGCGTGCTGGCCCGCGTAGCCAGTGAAACGCTCCGTGTTGTCCTTCAGGTCAACCCAAACGCCTCCGCTCTCCTCACTCTCGTCCTCGGGGTAGCAGTAGTCCCTGTTGCTGTTGTTGTACAGCAGACCCATGGCTGGGGCGCAGTCTTCGCCAATTCCATCCGGCGCGACTGTGCTCACGCTGTTCTTCCGCAAACGCCCCAAAAATTGCGAAGCGAACAGCTTGTCGTCCACATCCTTGCTGCTCAGAGGCTCGATCGCACATTGTCTGTTGGCACACGTCGCGCTGTCATCCTCGAAAGGACAGCGGTGGTCGCTCAGATCGACCTTGTAGGTGCTAAAGTAAGGAGTCGAGGTGATTTTGTCGACGTATTCGGCGACTTTGTGATTTTGTTCGAAGGCCTCGCCCATGGTCGCAAAAGTGTCGCGAATATGGAGATCTTCCATGTTCAGCAGGACTTGATTCTCGGGCGCCGACGCTGGGAGGGCCCGCCAGAGGCCCTCCAACGAGCGCTCCGCGCCGGCCAGAGCGGCTAGAAGCGGCAGCACTAGAATCATTGACGCGCCACCTTGTGACAGGAGCTTCGCACTTATAGCTGCCCTCGGCTCGTACCTCGGTTTTTCCGCCACGCTTCAAATTGTTGTAGGCGAGCACATTACTCTGCCTAACCCTGACAGTCGTAGTATGCATAAGTGGTGGCGACGCGGTAAGGAACGAGAGATGATCCGTGGCATCTCTGATTGCAAGGAGGTCGCATAAATGAAGCATTCACCATTAAAATTGAGCTAGCGGCCAAATGTGCCAAGAGCTGTGTCTGTCCAGCTTCGAACTCATGCGATCCCGTTGTGCTGCAAGCGGTCTACCAGCTTTGAGGCAGATCATTGAAGCGTGATACGGCAGTTTTCGTACTTTTACGGCTATCAGTTGATCGCTGCAGTCTTCTTCATCTCCACATCCCTTTTCATGGGGCAGCTAATTGCATCCGCAAACGAAATCTGACTGTCAGAGTTCAGACTTATCAGCTATCTTTTAAACTGATATGCCCCCAGAGCTCGTGCAAATAGTTTTTGATATCAGACCTGCTATAGAGTACTAATTATACGCAGTGGTCGTGGCGAGTTTTGGATGGCTAAAGTAGTCCACGAACGCTCAGGTGTACGCAGCAATCATCGATTGTAATTGTGTGTTAAACTATAGGACAACTTCCTAGAAGTCAAAGGCAGGCGAGACGCGACGAGTCTGCACCTTCTGATCATGTATTCACTCCCGTTCATAATAGTTACTCTCTTGGTGACAACCCTTGCCTCCATCTTGATTAATTTTCCTGTTTCTCTACATACATAGGCTTGGGAGGAAATAATTATATCAAACAGAAAAGAGCACATACAGTGCGCCCACCAAGCTATTTATTGACAATGGCACGTTCTGAAGACAAAACTGTTAAGGCCTCAGATACAGAGGACGCTGCGAGAAAGTCTTCCAGCAAGTCCCACAAGAAAGAAAAGAAGAGCGATAAAGACAAGGAGGCTAAGAAGGAACGGAAAGAAATGAAACTCAAGCTAGAGAAGGAGACCCAGAAAGACCTGGGTGAGCTTAGCAGAGAGAAGGCCGAGAAGAGCAAGTCGGAGAAGAAGGACAAGAAAGACAAGAAGGACAAGAAGGATAAGCAGCACAAGAAGGATAAGAAGGACAAGAAGCACAGGTCAGTTGATGAGGAAACACAACGGACCCTGACGTCCGAGACTGAACAGCCGGAGAGTACTTCGCTGCCCTCAAGCAAAACTGAGCCTGTAGACTCAACTCGAGAGGCGGAACCGGTCGACCAAAAAGCCATTGAGGAGTTCCTTAAAACCAACTTTGTGACCGTTGAGGTTCCCTCGCAATTGAGCAAACTTGATCCTGTGTTGAAGATGAAACAGGTGAAGGTGAGAACGGAGCTCAGCTCCTCACTGTGCAAGTTCAGTACACCCACACCCATTCAGAGCAGTGCATGGCCCCATCTTCTTGCAGGGCGTGATCTCGTCGGTGTCGCGGAGACGGGCTCCGGCAAAACACTAGCGTTCGGTGTCCCGGCTGTGGATAAGCTCAGTGGAGAACACAATTCCACCTGCCTGGTGGTATCTCCGACTCGCGAGCTGGCTATGCAGATTAATGACCAGTTTGACGAGCTGTTGGCCCCGTTCAAGGGCAGACTGCGCTCAATCTGCTTGTATGGCGGTGTTCCAAAGTACGAGCAGCAACAGCAGCTTCGCCAGCATTCTGCGGAGACCCGAATCATTGTGGGCACCCCGGGTAGGCTCCGGGATTTGATAGCAGACGGCACGCTGGACTTATCCAGCTGTGAGTATTTGGTACTCGACGAGGCCGATCGGATGCTTGAAAAGGGCTTTGAGCAGGACATCAAAGAAATTCTGGGCTGTGCGCCGTCGAACAACCGGCAAACTGTCATGTTCACGGCAACGTGGCCACCAGAGGTGCGTCAGCTGGCCTCATCCTTCATGAATGGCCAAGTTGTAAAGGTGAGCATAGGCGAGCTCGACGAGCTCCACGCGAACAAGCGTATCACACAACATGTGGAGGTCGTAGATCCGAGATACAAGGAGCGGAGGTTTTTGGAGCTCCTCAAGCAGTACTGCAAGAACAATGATAAGGTGCTTGTATTTGCGCTCTACAAGAAAGAAGCGACTCGCATTGAGCGACTCCTTCATTCCAAGGGATACTCCGTCGCCGCAGTGCACGGCGATCTCGGCCAGCATCAGCGAACCTCTGCCTTGCAGGACTTCAAAACCGGAAAGTCAAACTTGATGCTTGCCACTGATGTAGCGGCGCGTGGTCTCGACATTCCCGCGGTGAAGGTGGTCATCAACCTGACTTTCCCTCTGACTGTTGAAGACTATGTGCACCGCATTGGACGTACAGGCCGCGCAGGCCAGTCAGGTATCGCCCATACTCTTTTCACCGAGCAGGAAAAGCATCTTGCTGGCGCTCTGATGAATGTCTTGCGTGACGCGGGACAAAACGTGCCGGAAGAGCTCATGAAGTTCGGATCACACACCAAAAAGAAAGAACATAGCCTGTACGGCGCGTTCTTCAAGAATGTAGACCCTAACCAGAAAGCAAAGAAGGTGAAGTTCAATTGAGCCTTCTGGACTGTAATATAGCATAATATATACTTTGCTCTGTTGTACGTTTGCGTACAAATCTCTGCAGTAAAATGTGAGTGTGAAACTTGTTTGCATGCTTCTGCAATATCGGGAAGCTAGCCCACGTTCCCTAGTTAAGATACATATGATTGACCCACATGGAGGTAGGGGCTTGACTGCGACTACTATCGAGACTTCAGTTTTAACGGCTATGAGTCTTAATTGTCTAGCTGAAGGCACTAATAATAGACGCAGTGCCGATATATGTGCTCGAAAACTATATGCTATCCATCTTGTAGAACCTGTCCTAAGGACACTAAGCCTTAGTAGGGATCAATAAGTTTTCAGTGCCACTACCCAAGCAAGTCTGGGTGTGAATTATGCCGACTGGAGCTCGCCCTTGTTTTCAGTGGAAGCAACTGGCTTGGGCTTCTTCTTCTTTTTGTGTTTCACTTTCACCGGCATGGCCTCCATAGGCATGTCGTCGGGCTCAATGAGTTGGTTTGTGGCCCCGCGGAAACCCGACTGGAACACAATAGAGGCTTTCTTCGGCTTGGAGACTGGCCCTTCCAGAGGGTCGCCGATAGTCTCGTCCGTAGCAATGGCCACTTTCTTTTTTGTTGGTCGAATGAGCCGTGACGCCTTCGGGTCTCCGCTAGTCCGCAAGGTATCCAGGAGCGTCAGGTTGTAGAGCTGTTGCTCGGGTGAAGTTTCTCTTTCGGACTTGCCATCTGATTCTTGAGCTGCGGCGGGGGTAGACGCCCGCGTGGACACGGAGTCCGTTTCCGAGTCACTGCTCATTTCGAGATCGAGCCCAGAATCGAGACCAGAAAGCGAGGGAAACTCAACCGGTGTCTCGAGATCCAACTCAGGTGGTGGCCGAATCCGCAGCTGGGAGCCGGGTGCTATAGGTGTCAGCTCATACGCCGTAAATAGGGGCGAGAGCCCGTTTTTCAGTAGAGCATGCGACTGTGATGGGGATGAGCGTGCCAGCTTCAAAAGCTCCAAAAACTGGCAGGATCTCGCCTGCAGCTCGTAGTCCTCACTGAATGTGTAAGGAGTGAGTAACTCGATAGCGGCGTCAAGGCTACTTTCCGACGCTGACGCCTTCGACACAAGCTTGACGACCGCAGTGACCACAGCAGGAGAAACGTCTTTATCGCCTGAGGACTTCACGAAATCAATAAAGTCCTCGGGTGCGCGCAGCAACTCGTCGGTGGGAAATTCCCCTACGATCCACCAGCACGTTTCTAAAAACTCGGCGGTGGAGGCGCGATCTTCCTGCTCAGACTGCTGCTGCCGCAACAGTCGCACGCAGAGCGCGCTGGTTACTTCCCTTACGCTGTCGTCCTTGACGCGGACCACTATGTCGAGTAGGCGGCGACTCAATTCCAGCGGTCTGACTTTGTCGCTGATCTCAGTGATCACCTCGCTGATCAACCACTGGAAGTCAGGAACATGTTCGTAGTTCCGCACCGCCGTCATGCGCGATATGGTCTCGGCGATGTCGGTCCGGTGCTCGAGAGAGTCTGCAGCTCGCAACTGCTCCATGAGCTCGTTGACAATGTCAAAGAATGAGTCGTCGTTGACAGTGGCGACCAAAAGCGCCATGACGTTTTTTCGAGTAAGGGGGTCGAAGTGCGGCACGCGCAGGAGATCGGTCACGACTTTGTCCGGCACAAACTGGGGGTTGAGCTTGGCCATGCGCTCGAATATTCCAGTCGCGATCAACGTAAGATTCGGGTCGTTGCGATCGATCATATCAGTGGTGTACCTGACCAAGTCGTGAGCCAGCTCGAAGTCGTCGCGGTCGAGCAGGTTGCCCTGCAGGATACAATTGATAGACTCATACTGCAGCGAGACCGCTTCCGTGGACTTCAGGAGTTCATGGATCGGGGGCAACAGCCTGGACTTCAGCCTAGGCTCTCGCTTTGTAAACAGTTGAAAGATCTTGAGGAGCTTGATCAGCGTCCAGTTGTGTTGGCTCGCGGTGAAGACATCATAGAGCTTCGGAGTCAGCTCCAAAAACTCTCGTATGGAGGGAGCGTGCGTGGACAGCTCGCAAATCACGCTGACTGTGGCTCCAACGACCGACACGTTGCCCTTGTCAGTCAGATCCTGCTGGGCCTGCTCAAGCAGGTCTGCCATCCGCTGTATGGCGACCGCAAGCGCCTCGGGATACTGTAGAACGACGTTGTGAAGGGCCAACACCGCCTTCTTGCGGATGTAGGACTTGGAATGACTGAGCATCCGCATGATGTCCTCGGAAATGTCCGATGCGAGCAGGGGCGTGACGAACGTGGCTAGGCCCGAGAGCGCCACAGCCACCGTCGACTGGTTCTGGCTGACAAGGTCCATCTTGACGAGGTTTGTGACCAGCATGAGCAGTTCTGAGTCCGACCGGAAGCTCTGCATCGCCGCGAGGTAGCCAATGCGCTTCTGCTGGAAGTGCGGGCTCGCCATCACCTCCGTGACATGGAAGCCAGCCCATGCCATGTCGTATCCCAGCATCTCCAGGTACGCCAGCTTCAGTATGGCTGTGGTCTTCACATCCAGGTCGGGGCTGCGCACCTCGTCGCGGCACTCTGCGACTATGGTGCGCAGGTACTCCGCCCGCTTGTCGGGGTCGTCGTACCGACGAATGCCTCGAATGAGGTCATTCAGTCCCTTGCCAAAGAACAGGCCGAAGGGGGTCAGCCGCGACATCTCTGCTGCGCCGCCTCCAGTCCTCGCGCGAGCCAGCTATCACGTGTGGTGGACGGCTGATTCTCTCTTTCACACAAAGAGGGCAAACTAGGACGTAGCGGCGATAGAATGACAGAGAGGGCCAGGGTATACCGGCTATATCGATGGCGGTCTCTCTACTAAATGGAAGAGACGGACAGCGACACTGACTCGTATGCGGGCTCAGCAGCTTCCATCACCCTGATACAGGAGAGCAGCGAGGCCAAGGTCGCCGAGCAGGTCGAGCGAGCCTTTGACTCGCTGCCCCTGGACAGAGCCATCGTTGTTGAGTCGCGGCATTCGGGACTGATCAACGCGCTGAGCCAAGACCTGGCTCGCCTGAAGGCCGAAGCCCAGCCATACTACGAGTCGTGTGCTGCAGACCTCGCGCGGTGGCAGTCGCTTCTGAAAAAAACGGAGGCAAACGTCGAATGGCTCAAAACTCGCGTCGCTCAGTTGCTGGCAAAGGAGAAGGCGCTGGCGCCAATAGAGTACACGCAAGCGGAAACGGAGGTCTTGAAAAAGGTAGACTAGTGGCGGGTGCTCGCAATGCAATTGAGCCGGTCCAAAGGCACCTGCACTCGAATATTCTAAAAAACGATCACCTCAAGCCGGCGCGTCTCACGCAAAAATAGCGTTGCTCAGAGCGGGGACCTCTTTTTTGTTACGAAATTATTTATTGTTTAATGCCAGTTAATCACATTTGCGCGAGTAAGGCGCTAGCAAGCGGATCGATGCTGCGCATGCTTGTCGCCGTCGGTCTCGGGCAGCCGGTCGAACCTCCCTGATCCCCCCCATGATGTGAGTGTGAGCGGCTTGCCAAAACGCTGCTCAAAATATTATGCAAAATGCCGCGTGTGGTCGATCTGGGTAAACTGTCTTCGGATATTTGAAGAGGACGGTCAGCCGACGTATGCTGCGTGCGCGTTGAACAGTGGCTCTGTCTGGAGCAGCTGCCAATCTTGTTCACTGATGCACATCATTGTAGACTGAGCTTGCCCTATCAGGGGCATTATGTAGGCCAGGCCCTTGACAGGAGTGAACGACGGGCGACAAACTCTCTCTGGGGGCTTGATGCCGAAGGTCCAGTTATATGCATCAACGCGCGCCCAGCTGCTGATAGCCAGGTCCCGATTCGGCTCCAGAGGAGCCATCACGTCTACCTCGTGGCCTCTTTCGATTAGCGTCGCAAGAATCCGAGTGTTTCTTGCAATCTGCTGCGGCTGCAAATCTCGGCGGAGCGCTGCTGCAATATGTCCAAGAGGCTTCTCTACCAGGTCTTGCACGGTGAAAGGCGTGTAAACCATGTTCTGCAGGATTCCTGGGTAGTTCAGAGGGAAGCCAAGGTATTTGCGAGGATCTACAGCTCTTGCCAGTACAACGACTTCGTCGTCCGACGCGAATCGCTGGGCGCGCGACCGCGCCATCGTGAGTGTCTTGAACATGAACGCGGTCACCACATCGTCGACAGACACGAACTCCCCTGTCGGCAATGCAGCTTCCTCAAGCAACGCGCGGGTATTCTCGATCATTATATATCCCCAGCGATTAGCGTGCTCCTTCAGAGCGGGAAGATGATGCGCCGCTGGCGACCGTTCTATTGATGGTGGGTACTCACGTTGCAACGCAGGAGTGGGTTCGTCCAGAAGATCAAGGTCTTCCACGTAATTAGCGGCTTGCAGATCGGTGTCGGAGAGAGTCTCGCCCTTGCAAAGAGTGTCGAGCATGGACAACAAAGAGCTCATGCCAGTCATGTCGAGGACATTGTGCTGAGCGCAAAACACCAATAGGAGCCCGTGCGGAACAAAGTTCAGCTGGCCGCATAGCACGGCATGCTCTTGGTGGTGGGCTCGCAGCGTCGGAATGGGGGCCACGGCGCTCTCGTCCAAAAACTTCGCGGAAAAACCAGACTTTCGTATATCGAAGTAGTCCGGCTTGCAAGCAAGACGAGTCTCGAGAGGTATTTCTTTTGTGTGTTGAATGACCACTCGGCCGCTCGCATCACTCACGGTGCAGCCGGCGGCCCAGGGCACAACGGCGACGAGCCTTTGGATGCCTGCATTAAGCGTCCTGAGTACCCCGGCACAGCTCAGTCCGTCGGATGGGAAGCAAAAACACAGCTGCGTGTAGAGGCCCTGCAATGCGGGCTGCTGGCCAAAAATGTCAACCTCATGGCCCATGTGGCAACCGGAATCTTCGGTTTCGAATTCCGCTTATGCACACTGACCTGACTTTTGAATAAGGTACCAGGGCAGGAAAGCGTGGGGTGGACATGCATTCCCCCTATTGCGTCCAGCACACGTGACCCAGGGCGGTTAACGACGGAAGCATATTCGGAAGGTAGTTTCAGCCTCGTTGCGAGCACTGTAAACCTGTTCGAGAGCCGCGAACATGAGCAACGTGCGGTAGAGACATAACAGGGTCAGCAAATATATCCACCCGGGTCACTCTGTGCCCTTATTTTCCAGCACTCTCTCACGATCGGCGCGACAGAAGCGTCTACTCAAACTTCGGAACCAACGTGCCCTCCGCCACCCCACAACCGAGGGCCAGGACCAGTCGAGCATTATCTAAATATAATATCCATTGCTCCAGAGATTCTTGATCGCTATTATGCGGGGACTCGTCGAGGACTGGAAACAGTCGTTCAAGTCCTTTTCTTTCTGCCACTACTTCTGGCTCGAGCGGCCCCTCAAGGCAGTGCGACGAAAGCTCAGAAAAGAGCCGGAGGTTCTGAAATACTCTGGGGCGGAAACAGAGCTAAGTCAACCGGCTTCGAAGCAAATCAGACCCTGAATATACTCGCATAAGCCTTCAATGTAGCACAATAGCGATGATTTAACTGCCCATAGCCAAAGGAGCCAGAGGAACCTGAGGAGCCTGAGGAGCCTGAGGAGCCCAAGAAGCCCAAGGAAGTGGGTGAGGCCGCCATTGTACTTTTCGCTACACCAACGGGCTTTACTTGATTAGAGAGCTTGCTCGATCTTCCCGTGGCCACGCATGCCCTCCATCAATGTAGCACAAGGAGCCAGAGGAGCCTGAGGGGCCCGAGGAGCCTGAGGAGCCCAAGGAAGTGGGTGAGGCCGCCATTGTACGTTTCGTAGGACCAACGAATGGGCTTTACTTGATTCGATAGCTTGCTCGATCTTCCCGTGGCCACGCATATCCGCCATTCTCACATGCACAGATTAATATTTTAGCTTTTAATTATCAATAAAAAGAAGTTTGAGGAGACCCACACAACCATCGTTCACGCCTTTATTGGCGTCGCAACATCGTAAGACGCTCTCGCCGAGGGGCAACAAAGTGACGCTGGGAATTGAATACGGCTGACCTGAGAAGTGGCTCAGATTTCCCACACTTCCACGCCCAGAACATCGAATTTGGAGCCTTGAGCGCTCAAAATGCTGTTGTTATAAGTCGGCGTGGGGTAGGTCACGCCCTTCTCTAAGGAGTCGTCGACCCACAGGCCGTAGTGGCCGTCTCCTCCGCCAAACGAGATGAAGTGGTGTGTGCAGAAGACCATGAAGTCGTTGTCGCCTGTGTATTGGAAGGCCTCAACAGATCCAGATGCAGTCTTCCACAGGAAGCAGTCGCCGTTCCCGCGATAGCGGCCGTCGCTGGGACGCAAAGGTTCGTTGGCGTACGCGCCAAACACACCATTCTTCGCATCCTTGACGACGAGCAGATAGCCTTTCTGTTGCTTCTCGCCCTCAGTCGGCTGCGTGCACGTATATAGCGTCTTGAGCGAGGCACCATGCTGCTCCAGGCTGTACTTGAGCCGCCATTCCGGCCTCAGCTGTATGCGGCTGGGCAAAAATGCGGCGATACTCGAAGCCAGCTCCGCCGTCATAAGCGGCCGCTTCGTCGATGCGGAGTATCCCAGTAGCTGAATGTCCATTGGCGGCAATGCTTAATTACGATCAACAACCTGTGCTGGGTGACGTCTCCTCTTCTCCAGACTGATGCAGTTTATGGGGATATCTGGGGCCGGGCAAGGGTTGCGAGCTTCGCGGTTTGGAGTCCTGCAAAGCGTGCGAAGCTTGAGAAGTGAGCACACGCACGTCCTGAGGTCGAGGGGCCTAGAGCGTGTGAGCGGAAGAGACGGTGTGCGCGTAGCGACAAGGGGCGCCCCGATCCCGAGCGACGACCAGGTCCTCCACACTCTTCACGATAGCCCCACCTGCCAGTGACGGCAGCTCGCCTTAATGGAAGAAGAAGGCCCGCCTCCGACGAGATGGGAGGTTGAGCTCGAGTTTGTACAGGGGCTGGCCAACCCCATGTATGTGCACTTCCTGGCGCAGCAGAAGTATCTAGAGAACCCGGAGTTTCTCCGATATCTGGAGTACCTGGAGTACTGGCGCGAGATGCCGCATGTCCGCTTTGTCGTCTATCCCAACTGCTTGCTCATGCTCACTCTTCTGAAGCGCCCTTCTTTCCGCCGCGACATTGCCAAGGTGGAGGTTGCACAGCTTATTATGGATGGCTTTTTCAGAAAATGGCAGGAGTCAGATGCAGAGAACCCGGAAGGCGTGGCGCCTTCGGCGGTAGGCGTCTCAAATGAAACAAATGCAGCTACGCAAATTATAGAGAAGGAGGCGGACAAAAGCGCATCAACAGGCGAACCAATTGCTGATTGATTGAGACCCTTGCACTCTCCAGTAATCCTGTAGTGAGTTTAGCACAATCTGGATATAGCAATTTTGCAATTCGCCTCGACTGATAACTTTTATATGCTCTCTCTTGATGCGCTTCAGTGATGCTCTATTTGTAGACCCATAGGAATTGCGAGAGTCTGAAAAGAGGAGCTGCGCGACGTTAGAGCCGTTGTGACCCCCTTACCTTAATTCCACTCCCCGGATGCTAAGGCACTACTGATTAAATAGGCCTTTCCTGGCAGTGGAGGACATTTCGTGCTAGGCAGTCTTTTGTCAACGAGTGAGCGGCGAGCACTTACGTGCGTTCCCCCCGCCACACCCCCTGCGATTCGCATACCGATCTCGGCGCGGAATTCATGCTGCCTAGCATTAAAGAGCGCATGCGCTATATCACCTGACTGGCCGGTCGAGGGCCGAGAGACAGCGGCGGCGCATCGCTCGACTCCGGCGCCATGATCCAAGTGCTAAGGATACCCAATTTCGCTCGGGCATTGAAGCATGCTCAGCGTCTGCGCCGGCTGGAATCCACTGTGGCCATGCCGGCGCTGAGCTCGTTCCCCTGCCTCGATCGGGCGGAGCAGCTCACGCAAGCCATCCAGCAGTCCGGCCCGGAGCCGCAGTACAGCTCGCACAACACCGGTTTCGAGGTGTTCAAAGCCCCAAATCCGCTCGAACTGGACTATGGTGCTGAGCTTCGCGGTGTACAAGTGGCTTACGAGACCTACGGCACGCTCAATGAGGCGAAGTCTAACGCGATCCTCCTGCACACGGGGCTCTCGCCATCGAGCCATGCGCGCAGCCACGCGAAAAACAAGAACCCGGGCTGGTGGGAGAAGTTCATCGGAGCCGGCCGGCCCGTCGACACAGACAAGTTCTTCGTGATTTGCACGAATGTCCTGGGCAGTTGCTACGGCACGACGGGGCCGTCGAGCTTCGTTCCGGGCACAGACCAGCGCTACGCAACCAATTTCCCTATCATTACGATTCAAGACATGGTGCGACTGCAGGCGCAGCTCGTCGACCACCTCGGCATCGCCAAGCTGTACGCCTCCGTGGGCTCCTCTATGGGAGGGATGCAGAGCTTGGCCTTTGCCACGCAGTTTCCTGAGAGAGTCGAACGTGTCGTGTCGATTTCCGGCTGTGCCCGCTCACATCCTTCCTCCATTGCGTCGCGCTTCGTGCAGCGCCAGGTCCTGATGAACGACCCGCACTGGAACCGCGGATGGTACTATGACGGCGTACCCCCGCACCAGGGCATGAAGCTTGCGCGCGAGATCGCCACTATCACCTACCGCAGCGGGCCCGAGTGGGAGCAGCGGTTTGCGCGCGACCGGCTCGACCCGGATGTTGTGCCCGCGCTTTGCCCGGACTTCCTCATCGAGACTTACCTGGACCACCAGGGCGAGAAGTTCTGTCTGCAGTACGACCCCAACTCGCTCCTGTATGTCTCGAAGGCCATGGACATGTTCGACCTAGGCAAGGACAGCCGGCTGGCCCGGCAGCAGCTCGCCGCAAAGTTCCGCGCTTCGGGCGGCGGCCTCCTCTGCAACGCCGTCCCCAACAAACCTATCGAGGAGAAGCCACGCACTGCCGTGAAGCCGTGCACCATTGACGACCTCGTGGAGGGCATGCGGCCCATGGCGCACATGCCGGTCTTCGTGCTCGGCGTGGAGTCGGACGCCCTCTTCCCGAGCTGGCAGCAGCGCGAGATCGCCGACGTGCTGCGGAAAGCGAACCCGCAAAACAAAAACATCGAGCATCATGAGCTAGGTTTCCAGCAGAGCATGTATGGGCATGACACTTTCTTGCTCGACCTCGAGCATGTGGGTGCGCCGCTGAAAAAGTTCCTCGAGCGGAACATCTAGGCGTGACTTGTGGACACCATTGCTAAAAAATTACGCAGCGAGGAGACGAAGTTTAAAAACCCTTCAGCTTTGTAGTCTGTACAGAAATCGTGAGTTTTGGCTATGCACTCATACTACTAGCAAGTTGACACTTCGAAGCAACGCATCTTTTGGAGGCGTACTGCTTTGAGCAACGACGCACCGTCCTGTCGAGGTGCGTTGCTCGCAAGTGAGAGCTTAGAGCTATCGTAGCACCTTAGAGTTCATTTAGTTTACAGCAGCACGTTCTTAGAAGATGTATAGATACCAGTTTAGGTAGGGCCTTCTCATCAAGCGAGAGCGGTGTCGGTGTTAGGAGTCATTTCCAGCAAAGTGGGGACCAGGACTGATGCTGGCCTGAGGCAGACGGGATGGGCTCGGACCTTCAATGAAGCAAATGCACAATTAGAGTCGTTCGGGCTAGATGAGTTATTAGCTTTGTACATACGAAGGGAGTGCTGATCATGATTATGAAGACGCCTCATTGTGTGTCTAGACATGCATAAGCTGGCGAGCGCCGTTATTCTGGATCTCCTCCCACAAAATACCTGACGTAGTGAATAATTCGCCACGCACATGAGCTCTCCGACATCTTGAACTGTACTATAAACGGCAATTATCATGTCAATTAAGTTTTTCAAAAACAAGTTTTGGGTCTTGAGCACTTCTGCTTCATGGAAGCTACCACGGTGCAAAAAGATGGTGACGAGGGAGGGATTCGAACCCTCGCCCCCGAAGAGACAGGAGCCTTAATCCTGCGCCTTAGACCACTCGGCCACCTCGCCAGAACTTATTAAGTACCGGCCAACGTAAATATATCAAGTGCAGTGTCGCTAGCATTTTTCGTTTCGAACTTCGCGTCTCGCTGAAATTTCACGCGGCGCGCGCCAAATTACCTGCTTGTAATACAAAGTGAGCGACGGTAGCGCTACATGGTAGTTCTCTGTTAATTAGGCAGATTATATGACTGATATGTACATTAGACGTGGATGAGGGCGTCTGGATCGTGCTGTGCAAGATAGCGCTGAGCCTTGGCCCGCTTTGCGTTGAGCTCGCGCGTCTTCTTCGTGTCTTTCACGGTCTTCTTCATAGGAAGAGTCTTGTCACCGTAGAACTGCGTGCGCCAGAGATATTGGCGGCTCATGTGGAACTCGGCGCTGACGCTGCTGTCACTGAGCCCGAGTTTCTCAATTGTCCAGATGTACTTGCGCGGATCAACCTTTCGGAGATACAGCAGAATGTTGCGTCTCAGCTGGACCATGTGCTCCAGGCGGCGCTTCGTCTGCAAGTCCTTCTTGGTTTCCTTAGCGTGGGCGGCCACGAACTGGATTTTGATGGTGGCAACCGCGGCCTGCACCTCCGGGCTGCCGGTGTCCCCCGGAAATCGCTCGAACTCCTGCCTGGCGAGCGCGATGGCTTGCTTCTGGCTCTGGTCCTTGTTGGAGTTTTGAAGGCTGACGATGCGAAGAACGGCCTCGCGTTTGTGCGCCTCGCGCTGCGCGTTTCTCAGCGCCACCGCATCGTTCAGCGCCTGCGAGTCTTCGTCGGCGGGCGGGGCCGGCCCAGCCGGCTCGGACACCGCCGCGGTGCTCTGCGAAGCCGCGCGCTCCGCTTTATACAGTAGCTTCGACGTGGCCTCGGGCGTCAGGCGCCCGATCTGGTTCTCGCGCTGGCTGATCATAGCCTGCACGCGGGTGATGAAGGCAGCAGCAGGCTTGCCCAGGACGGGATCGACCCACTCCTCCTCGGATCTGAACATTTGCTTGGCCCAATGCTTATGCAGACGGTTCAGCCTCCGCAGGTGCTTTTGGCGCACCTCGGCGCTCGGTGAGATGTGGAACGCTCGCCTCGCGACAGTCGCAGCGCCAGTGCCAAACAGCCCCACGCGAAGCATCGTCGCTCTTCTTGTCCAGCGGATCCCCTACAACGTTTTCCAAGCGCCGCGCTTACACACACACAAATGGGCCTGGGAAAAGTTTGGGAGCCCTGTGACCACCCTCCCTCTCTCCCTCCCTCGGAGGCCCAGGGTTCGGCGAGCGAGTCGCTGTCAAGTGAATACAGGATACTGCCTAAATCAGTATGCAACACGATAGCGCTAGGTTGGGCCAGAACGTCTTCGATGAAGTAAGCATGAGCATCTGTCTCATCTTCATCAGCTGACGTGCGTGAGGGCGCGGGTGCACAGACACTCTCCCAGCCAGTTGGTGCACACTCGCCCCCGCCGAACCCGTACCCCGTCCGTGCTTCAGCGACCGCACGAGCAACCGGCAAGTAGTTGGCCGGTGGGGATGTCGCATGACATCATCCTTGCGTCGTTCGCTCGCGTTTCCTGGCGGTTGTGAGGCGCGCCGCTTCTCCGGCTAGCGGCGTGTTGGCGGTGATGAGCGATACTGGGGGGGAAGGGGATGTCGATTTAGCACAAAGCGCTTATTTTGCGGTTGCGAGGCGCTCAGCCCAGTCATGGGTGCTCGCAGGTCACCGCCTCCTCCCAGTTTGATTATACTTCGCCCCACGAAGCCACGCCTTTGCGATTTGAGAGGAGGCACGCCCCATAATACCGCGTCCTGCATCCCGCCGTCCCGGTGGTCCGCATGCATTACTAATAGAGTTTGGAAGTCGGCTGGCAATGTGCATAGAATGCTGCAGGTATAAGCGCAAGTGTCAACCCAGACAAAGCCCCCTCCTCCCCAAGCTGTCAGACGGGGTTACTCGGGACATTCGCGTAGATAATCTTACTGGTGCAAAAAATCACTCCTTGCTTCAAACACGCTACAGAGCTGAAACGAAGACAGCGCGTGACGGCTTGCGACAACAGACAAGGCGGGGAACCTTGCTGCGGCCAGCTGGCATGACCTGGATCAAGCGTGGTTTCGTGTCACCTTTGTATATACCTCTGGTTGCCGCGCGTCGTCTGACACTAGAAGAGGAGTGACTGTATACAAGTAAGCTGCGTCTGTTCAGTTTCAGAATGTTAAATCCGCCGCCATGAAGCCCATATAGGTCTACATAGATAAATAGATTATCATTTTCGAGGATCTTCCGCGTGTGGTGTTGTTCGTGCGAGCGCACAAGCTTGAGTGGGGACCCAGCGGCGGCAGATTCTGCCCGGGTGGTGGTTTATTGTAGACGTGACCGGCCCCAACTCCACATGGCGATCCGATGCCCTGGATTCGAGTGTGAAGAGCAAGCTGCTCACAACGTACGGCGAGGAAGCGAAGCAGGTCAACTTTTTTTTCTGTTCGCAGGATCAGTTGACCGTGGCTTTGGGTTGGTGTGGCTGGGAGCACGAGCACCGAAACACACAAACCATAGATAAGGCCATTCTCGTAGCCATTTCCTCTATTGCTTCACATACCGCTCACGGGTGTAGCGATTGATGAGGGTTGTGATGCAGCCTTGGGTTTCGAGGCTGCACATCAAACCCTGAGGTGCCGCTGTGCGTAGACTGGATCAAGTAGCCCCTTTGCCACAGTGTGCGAAGACGACGAATGACAAAGGCTGGCTGCATACGAAGGGGATTGGAGGGCGAACGAAGGGCCGTAGGGCGGTGCACAGCGACGATAAGTTTTGAGGCGGCGTTTGAAGACTAACGAGCAGTCTGGGCTGGAAAATGTCAGGAGCTGCCGGCGACATGCGCACGGCCCTTCCGCCCGCCACATTTTCGAGCTCAATAGACGCGCCCCAACGGAGGAGCCATTTACACCGCTTGCAATAATTTTAACGCGTTCATGTGACTGCGGGGATAGCCGAGGACAGGTGTGCTTCCGTCATGCGTCAGCATGGCGTGGGTGGATGCGTGGGCTGGCATGCATGTGCGACTAAACACTCCCAACCTATTTCGAAGCCACACCGCTCTCGTGGCTAGAGTCTGCACCGGTGCTAGCACACCCTAACCGCGCGCATAGCCTGCAGGCGTGTGTAAGTAGTACCTTCTAATTCATCTAAACAACACCCCCCCCTGCGCTGTAGGATCTAGACGCGACGCGTGCCCGGGAAAAAGGTCGATTCTTAAGTAACGTTCATAGTCTCTTTGTGTAGAGCTGGGCCCGGCATCGGATAGAATCCAAGGCGAGCGCTCGTTCTCAGGCCGCTGAGCCCGTTTGCGCGGAGCATGGCGCGCCTACGCCGCCCACGATCAAGCCTCGCTCCTTGATCGGAGGCCGCGAAGTGCGGCGGCCGGCAACGTGATGCGGCCGCGGCCTGGCCGCTGCTGCGGGTGCTGCTGCAGTGCGCGTGCGTCGCCTGGCAGGGCCGTAGGGTACTGCATGTCGGGTGAAGTATGCATTTGTCAGCCACATCGTCTTTCAGCAGACTACGCAATAAGATCGACGACACACACGCACAGCTGAACTCTCTCCGTAACCGACTTCAGGGCGAAAGAGGGGAGGAGCGAGCACGCAGATGTCGAACTACGGACAAGTGCCGCCGCAGATGGCTGCATCTGTGGGTACGTTCCCCGTAGGAGCTCAAATGCACATGATTCCCGCAATGTACTTGCAGTACGGCCAAGGCCAGACCCCGGGCCCCGCATCGCACATCCCACAAGCCGTCAACGGCCCCCAATTAGCGGGCATCCTCATGCCTCAGGGCGCGCCGCCAGTGGCGACGCCCGACGGTCCCTTGAGCGGGATGCACCAGGCTGTGCAGCAGGCGCACCAGGTCCACAACCAGCATGCGCACCAGCAGCACACACACCACGGACACCCGCCGCCAGGTACGCCGCACCTTTCTCAGCCGCCGCTGCCCCAGCAGATGCACCAGCCTCTGCCGCAGTCGCTCGTTGGTCCGCCTCGCACCCCCGTCGGGGGCGACTTGCACATGGCGCAGCAGTCACCCCAAGTGCAGCAGCAGCAGGCCCAGCAGGCCCAGCAGGCCCAGCAGGCCCAGCAGGCGCAACAGGCGCAACAGGCCCAGCAGGCCCAGCAGGCGCAACAGGCGCAACAGGCCCAGCAGGCTCAACAGCAAGTGCACCAACAGCAGGTCCACCATCATCAGCAGCATCAGCAGCAGCAGCAGCAGCACCATCCCCACGCAATCCCATCGCCGGGCAACACAGGCCGCTCGCTGGCCGTCTCTCCGGCCGTTCACACGCCTCAACCACATGCAATGACGCCGAATGCATATCCGGTTCCCCTGCCGATGGCGCTCAAAGGGTACTCATTGCCGCAGATGCAGAAGGACCAGCTGTCGCCTCAGCAGCAAGGCCAGCAGCTCCCGCCAAATACCAGCCCGCACCCCCACCAGCAGCAGCAGCTCTCCGTGCCCCCGCAGATGCCGTACCTGCCCCAACACGTCCTCCAGGGAATGCCGCAGCCTCCAGTACCGCAGGAGCTGCAGCCGCGCCAGCAGGCCTTACACCCCCACCAGCTTCCGCCGGGGCTCCAGCAGGGAGCGCCTCCGGGAGCGCCACCGATGACTCCGCTCGCGATGCCGGCGCAGAGCCTCCCGCAAGGCCTACCGCCGCAGATCCCGTACGTGTACCACACCGACGTCAACGGCTACGCGCGGCCGCGCTCGGCGAGCGTGTCGTCGCAGCAGCAGCACGTCCAGCAGCAGGCCCAGCCGCAAGCGCCCCCGCCGCCGCCGCCGCAGGCTCAGGCGCCGCAGCCGCGGTCGCCGCCTCGCGCGCCTCCGGCGACGCAGGGCCACGCGCCGGCTTCTCAGGGACAGCACACACCGCCGCAGGGGCAGATCCCTCAGCTCCAGCCCCAGATGCAGCAGCATCTTCTCGCGCACGGCCAGCAGATTCCCCAAGCGCCCCAAGCGCCCCACCAGTACGCGCCCCAGAGCCAGGCGCCGCCCCAGATGCAGCCTGGCCAGCACGAGATGGTGGCGCAGCCGCCGCCGCCGCCAGTACACCTTCAGCCACAGCAGCAGCCGCCGCCGCCGCTCTCGCAAGCGCAGCACCCTCAGCAGCAGCAGTTGCAGCAGCAGCAGCAGCAGCATCCTCAGCAGCATCCTCAGCAGCAACAGCAGCCCCCTCAGCAGCAGCAGCAGCAGCCTCCGCCGCCTATGCAGAGCCAGCAGCGGCATCCGCCCCAGCCGCAGGCACCTCCAGCCGGCGAGCCGAACTCGCCGGCGAAAACACAGCTCGAACGCGACCTCGAACAGCTGACGGGAGAGACCTGGGCGGATCTCGGCCGCCTCGCGGAGTCCATGGGCCAATATCAGACCGGCGTCCAGTGTCTCGAGGTCGCCCTCAAGTACCACGTCTTTTCCGTTCCGCTAATGCAGTCGCTGGCGTCCTGCTACCGCCACGGGGGCGACTTTGGCAGCGCCATTGAGGCCTACAGAAATGTCGTCCAGCACCAGCCTAATAATGGCGACGCGTGGGCCGCGCTGGGCCACTGCTACCTGAGGGTGGACGACTTGCCCAAGAGCTACCAGGCCTTCCAGCAGGCGTTCTACCACCGGGAGGGCCGGGACCCGCATTTCTGGTACGGGCTGGGTATCCTGTACGACCGCTACGGCTCCTTTGAATACGCAGAGGAGGCCATGATCCAGGTTTTGAAGATCGACCGCCACTTCTCCAAGGCCACGGAGGTCTACTTCCGGCTGGGGCTCATCTACAAGCAGCAGAACCGGCTTGATCTTGCGCTCGAGGTGTTCAAGTACATTCTCAACGACCCACCCGAGCCACTCACTGTCTCGGACATCTGGTTCCAGATAGGAAACGTCTACGAGCAGCAGCACGACTTCACTGACGCCTGCGACGCGTACGAGCAGGTTTTGAAAGACGACCAGAGCCACGCAAAGGTTCTCCAGCAGCTCGGGTGGCTCTACCACCAGCAGAGCAAGCACGAGACGGCGCTCAAATACCTGACGCGCAGCCTCGAGGCCGACCCCAGTGATGCGCAGAGCTGGTATCTTCTCGGGCGCTGCTACATGTCTCAATCTAAATACCAGCGCGCCTACGAGGCCTACCAGCAGGCGGTCTACCGCGACGCGCGCAACCCAACGTTCTGGTGCTCTATTGGAGTGCTATACTATCAGATTTCTCAATACCGCGACGCCCTCGACGCCTACTCGCGCGCCATCGGCCTCAATCCCTATATCAGCGAGGCCTGGTACGATCTAGGCATGCTCTACGAAAGCTGCAGCAACCACACGAGCGACGCGCTTTACGCCTACCAGCGTGCGGCGCGCCTCGACTCTGAAAACGACCAGATCAAGGCCCGCATCGAGCATCTGAAACAGCAGCAGGCTCAGGAGGACCAGCAACAAGAGCAGGGCTCCGGAGACGAGATCGCCGAACAGCCCCAGGCGGTAAGGCCACCAACCCAGATACAGGAGCCCGCGCAGGTTGTTCAACCAGCACAGCCCACCAAGCTAGTTCCCTCCGCGGAGCCACAGGCCCACATACAGCAGCAACCACCGCCAATAGAGCAGCACCAGCCGCAGCAGCAACCACCGCTGACCCAACTCAACCAGCCAGAGCCGTCGTCACAGCTGCCATCTCCGCCGCAGCCACAGGCGCAATCACAATCACAGCCACAGCCACAGCCCCCGGTTCAGGTTCCTGTGCAAGTAAGTACGCAGCAGCCGTCTTCGCGACCTCAAAGTGCGCGTGGCTCCCCTGAGGCGCCGTCTACAACTGGCTCTCAGGAACCCCATTCTGCCGCCCCGCAGCAAGTGCCGCCCGCCCAAAAGGTACCCGTAGAGATCAAGCCCGAGGAGCCCTCGGCGGGGTCGGGGCCGGTCTCAGAACATGCAGCACGAGCGGACGAAAGCGCCCATGGAACCTCTCAGCCTAACGGAAGCAGCAACAGCCGTGACGTGGCGACCCCAGGTGAACCCAGCAACGGTAGCAGTTCAGCGGCGCCAGTCGCGCCTCCTCCGCAACCAGCGGCCGTCCAGCCGCCGGTCCAGCCGCCTGTGCAGCCGTCAGAAGCATCGCCCGAGCCCCAGCACGGAGAAGCCGCCGCCACCCCTAATGTACAGGCCGATGCACCGAATGGAACCGAGGCGAAAACAATCCCACCAGCAGTGATGCCCCTGCCGGAGAAGCGAGCATCTTCGGAGGAGGCGCCGCCTGCCAAACGCCAGCTCGTAGAAGAGAAGGGTAGAGACATTGATGAGGACGAAGAATACGACTAGACTTTCTTTATCTTGATTCTATTGAAAAGACCAACAGACATTTTGTGAGAGCGGGTATTATTATGTATAATTAGATTATTTTGGACTGGATCCAATTTTTATTTACTTGACTGCCATCCACTTCCGTGCCGAGTCGTACTTCACGATTTTGGCGGTAGGAGCGGGCTCGAAAATATGTGCTGAGCCATTTCTGGGCCAGCCACGCGGCTGCGCTAATAAGTGAACCTTGCGAGACACATTAGGCGCTCTGCGCCATACAGTGAGCGGCGCTCTGTGCAAATAAAATGAGGGGGTTCATATTGCGTCCTGTCCAGGCGAAACCTTATTCACTCGATCGACCGCCGTTCGAGGTTGTGCACGAGCCGACAAAATACTGCTGGTTTACTTCGCGCCTGTAAACAACTGCGAATGCAGCTCGGCGGCCATTCGGCCCTGACTACCTTCGCAGCTCTAATTCTGGTCAGTGTTATATACAGCAAATTGTTGACAACATTCTACTCATGCGAGCCGCACTCGTTTATGACTGCTCGCTACCCCGGCAGCTTCCGAGCTGTAGAGTCCGATACGCCGTACATCGTGCCCAGCCTGTCCGTTCTCAAAGCCTGCCGGGGGCTAAGCTGCCTCGCATCTAACCCGCACTTCCGTTCTAGCAACTCACTGCTGAATCGCACATATATCCAGCAAGCGCCGCGGGCAGTCATGGTGCTTCCGTTGGACGCATCACAGTCGAGAGCCAGGCTGTCCTTGATGCTCAAGCAGCGATTAGACTACTGCAAGAGACACGATTTTGGCCTGTTTGCTTGCTTTGTGCAGGAGCTCGACGACCCGCAAGACATCAACGCTCGTGGCGATCCCCGTGGGGCTTACGCCGCTGGCCACTCGACCTTCGCGCCCCTGCAGCTTCTGCTGCACGCGATGCAGTTCACATTCCCGCGCGCCAGTGTGTTCTGGCTCTACGAGAGTAGTGGTCACATCCGCGACCCCAGCGTCGAGCCCCTCATCCTAGACCTGCCCACGCTTGGCGCAGAGATGCTGTCTAACCTGACGCAACCGCGTGTGACCTTATCGAACTTCGCCGAGAAGCCCGAGGACAGCGAGATCGTGCTGGCCTACGATCGCGACACCGGCCTGATATCCTCTAAATCTATTGCTATCAAAAAGACGCTTTCGGCCATCGCGTTCTTGCAGCTCGCCCTGGACCCGCTCCTGCGGAGCTGGCAACCTTACCACACTACGCCCGATCATGCAGGGACAGCGCTGACGCACCTGCTCAGGTGGCACCCGTACTTTTTGGCGACCGTGGCGTTGGTCTCCTCGGAGCCCGGCGGAGTTTTGCAATGCTCGGATATTTCCGAAAAGGCGCAGTACTGTCTGCAGCCTCGAGGCCCGCTTTTGACTGACGGCTCGGGCCACTCGGGACTTGATCCCGCGGACGACGTCATGCTTACCCATGCAGGCTGACCTTATCTTAGATCGGGCGGCGCTAAGTAGCATCCACATCGCGGGTGTCTATGTATCTACAGAAGCCTTCGCTCTCACTACTTTCGAGGCTCATTATTTTATTGGGTATGTGGTGCTTTGGCTACATTGACTTATTTACAGCGCGTATATAAAACTGAAGGGGCGCAGCTCAAATGCAGCCAATGAGTAATGCGACCCCGAGGAAGGGCTAGGGTTTGTGGAGTTGGTAGGTCGCGGGAAGAAGGCGTTTTCGGGAAGCTTGATCATTAGCCGCCCTGGAACCGCTAACGTTCGCATGCTTCCAATTTGTCTGGTGGTTTACGCAGCGATTGGTCCCGTCTGGTGCTTACCGACTAATGGCCTGGTCCAGGCCTCTGCCATCGCTGGGCACAAATCGCGCAGCGAGATTGGCGCTCAATTAGGCACCGAACATACAAGCGTCGTCGATGAAGGAACGGACTTCTCCCCAGACCAGCCGCTGGTGAATGGTGCTCAGAAACTCCAGCCCAGTAGCCTGGCAAAGGGTCCTTTGCCCGTCGGCGCGCCAATGCTACCGAACGAGGCTTCGCAGGGATTTGACACGACCTCGCATGACAGCTCGCGGCCGGACCTAGGGCCCGCCCACGACAAAACTGAGAAACCTGAAACCGAGGCCGACGATACCACACAAAATAGCGGAGCTTCAGACGCATTGAAGCGGCTCCTCAGCTGGCTCGGTCTTGACTTTGACGAGTCGCATGAGAGCACGCACGCGCTTCGCAAGCGTGGCCTGGGGAGCTGGATTAGCGTCCAATACAACCGCTTTTCGAACTGGGCCAGCTCAGTAGCCCGTCGCATGTCCCGCAACTCGACAAAGCCCTCGAAGCGAGCCAACGCACCCTCGCATTCTGTCAACAAAAAGGGGGGCGGTGGCGGCCGTGGCGGCGGCGGCTTCGGCGGCTCGAGAGGAGGCACAAAAGGAGGCTCGAGAGGAGGCACTAAAGGCGGCAGCAAGGGCAACAGCAAGAATCAGGGGTATGGCGCCAAGAAGCGCCCGGACTTTGCCAACGAGCGAGATCCGCCCCCGCCATACTCGCCAAGAGGGCCGCCGCCGCCCTATTCGCCGGGCAGCTACGGCCAAAGGGGACCGACACGATCGTACTGGAATGGCCAGTACTATCCCTACCATCATTATGGCTACGGTGCGCTGCTGCCTTTGGGCCTTGCCGCACCCTTTTTCTTCGCTGGCCCGTTCGGCGCATACGGCCACTATTGCCGCTCAGGCATCCGCGAGAACTGCACCGTTACGGACTTCTATGTCAATGGAACCTGGGTCAATGAGACTACGATCCAGGGTGGCGTGTACCACCACCTAGATTGGGAAGATGCTACATACAAAATACAAACCTTTCATGGTGGGTCCTACGTCGGCGGCCAGAGGTTGGAAAGTGATCCCAGCGTAGCTGTGAATGGGACGTTTGTAGCGGGCGACTCCAAGGACTCAGAAAACTCTACAACTATTAACCCGAACGTGACTGCAAACGGAACTGAGCTCGAGGAATCTTCCGATAATCACGCCTACGTCCGGGGACCCGGCTCGCTGCTTCTCGCGCTTCCCATCGCGATTGGGGCAGCAATGGTGATTTGAACGCTTATTCGTCTATCTGAATCGTATCTTCCGATCTTGCATATTCGGCGTGCATGAAAATACGATCTTCATCGATGTGCGTCATTTCTACAATGGCACGATACTACTCCGCGCAGGCGGTTGCTGCGCGAACTGTGAGAGCACGCCTGCCTATAGCAACAAAGTGCCGGGCTCTCTTAATGGGGACGCACCGACGCTCGCCTTATCGAGCCCCAAAATATGAAATAAATATCGACAACTAATCACTCGAGCATGTGGAAAGTTTACCTATCGTGTTCCTCCACTTCAACCCTCACCCATGGCGGGAACCCTACAGCTTCTCGGCCGGGATGTCTAGGTACTATCGCAGGTGTAGGCAAGGGGCTGACTTAGTAACACCTAGTGCGCTCACCGCCAAGTGAGCTTCGTGCTGCCCGGAAAAGTCCAGATTTTTGCCTTCAGTCATAGCAAAACCCAAAGTCTTTTTTCCGAAGCTTGTCGATCAGTTTGTCGGAGGCCTCGCTAGAGACTGCGCAGCCTGCCAATCTACAGCACGAAAAGCACTGTTTCAAAGAGCTACCGCGGATAGGGTGGATCGTGATGCTAATGGGTCCCTCCTGCATGAGCATGATTGAAGATCGGACATTAATAATCAGCGGAGGTAGGGTAACGTCTGCAGCTGTGCACGTTCCGAATCACAAAACCACAGATACATGTTGGAGAAGTGGTGGAAAAAGCTTTCTGAGGCTTCCCAGTTCTCTCGAAGCCCGCATAGTTGGTGTAGACATATATATGCCTTGCTATATTAACAATAGTATAGCGTTCTTTTCTCGCGCAATACACTGAATGCACGCATGCATTACCGCCATGTTCAATGCACCTATGTGTATATATTTACCCTCTGACACCAACGTGACCTGATGATCTCGATCATCGTTATCCGCTGTAGGGTTTTAGCACCAGTCTCTCATTCGTTGATTGAATCGCTCGCCCGAGAAAAGTTATCACTATAAAGTGAACGAAATTTCACGCCGAGGTTCCGCTGTCGGTTCGCAGACTGGTTGTCAGCTGCTAAGATGGTGTCTCTGAACATCAGAAAGTGGCCTATATTCCCCACCAACCCTCAGGCGATTAATAAACTGAGAGACGGGGATAGCGACGACGACAAACTCAAGCGCAGTCGCGACGACGAGAGCGAGAAAAATGCGGACCACTTGATCCACACGGTCGAGCCCGACAATGCTTCTGAGCAAAGCGAAGACTTCTTCAAGTTCAACAACGATGACATCGAGGCAATCCTTCCGGGAACACCTTACGACGACGACCTGCCGGCATCTACATTACGCATGTGGGTGCTGGCGGTTGTGTTTGGTGCTGTGGTGGCAGGTACCGATGCGTTCTTCAATATGCGGTTCCCCAGCATCACTATCTCCGTTGTAGTGATTCTTGTGGTAACTTGGCCACTAGGCCAACTGTGCCACCTTATTCTCCCGGCTTGGCAGATAAATCTGGGCTTCGGCATGGGGTTCAACCTGAACCCCGGGCCTTTCAACTACAAGGAGCACGGCTGCATTTTTATTTTCACTAATATCGTTACCAGCGCGATTTTGGTCAACAATTTGGTCATTGAAGACACGAAGTTCTTCGAGATAAAGACTGGCCTTGGCAGACAGATTCTGTTCAACATGAGCTGTTACATCATCTCACTAGCATTGACTGGTTTGATGAGAGACATTCTGGTGACTCCGAGCAACAGAGTATGGCCAGGCGTTCTGAGCAAAATTGCGCTTTTCAAAGCTATTTATTCGAAAGACAACCCTGTCGCTAACGGATGGAAAATATCGCGGTGGCCCTACTTCTTGATCGTATTCCTGGGCAGCTTCACTTGGTATTGGTTCCCTGACCTCATTCTTCCGTTCTTGAGCACGATTGGTGCCTGGATCTCGTGGATTCGCCCACAGAGCGCGGCTCTCTCGCAGGTATTCGGAGTGAAGACTGGTCTCGGACTATTTCCGCTCACTTTTGATTGGACTCAAATTACCTCCATCAACAATCCGTTGACTACTCCTATGTGGGCCATCTTCAGTATCTTCATGTCTTTTGTCTTCTGGATCTGGATAGTGATGCCTGGACTTTACTACACCAACCACTGGCAGACAGCACACTTCCCCATCATGACCAACAAGATTTTTACGACAGAGGGGAAGCAGTACCAGTTTCAGAAGGTTATCGATAAGAACTGGGCTCTTGATCTCAAAAAGTTTGCGAAATACTCGCCTCCGATGCTTCCTATCGCATTCATCATGAATCTGTGTCTGGGAATCGCGGTGTTTGCTGCCTTGGTGACCCATTTCCTACTGTTGTTCTACGATGAGGTCATTGTTCCATGGAGAAACCGCGGCACGCACAATGACCGCTTCAACCACGCCGCTCGTAGGTACGAGTCGTGGCCACTATGGGTGTACGTTATCTTGTTCTGCGTTGGCTTAGGACTGGGCTTCGCGTTTTGCGAAGGCTGGGATGATGCTCCGCTTGACAGTGGCGGCTTCATTGTATCGGTTGCGATCGCCAGCGCTTTGTACGCTCCTCTGTCGATCGTGGAAGCTCGAGCAAACACGCTGATCCCTGTCAACTCGTTCTTTTATATCGTGGCGGCCAACTGGTATAAAGGCAAGCCGGCGAAACTGCTCTATTTCTACACATTCGGATTCGGCACGATCCAGCACGCGATGCACATGGCCCAGAGCGCCAAAGTCGGTCACTACCTCCACATCAAGCCCAAAATCTACATGACAGTCCTGTTCATGTCAGGCATTTGGGCGGCTCTCGTCTCTCCAGCTGTAACTTGGTACCTCCTCAATCACATTGACGGCATCTGCTCTGAGAACGCAGCGAACAACATGAACTGCCGTAAGCAACGAACCCAATTCAACACGCAGGGTATCTGGGGGTTGTTCGGAAGCCATCTGTTTGCGCCAGGAGGAAGGTACGAATTCGTGCTGTACTTCTTCCTGGTTGGTGGCGCCGTAGCTATCGTGCACTTCATTCTGCTGAAGTGGAAGCCAAAATCGTTCATTAACAAGTTTGACCCAGTCCTGTTCTTCGGTGGAGCCGAGAACATTCCCAGCGTCACTGGTTACAACTATTCTACCTGGTTCATCACGGGATTCATCTTCAACTATATTATCCACCGGAGGTACACGGCTTGGTGGCGCAAATACAATCTCGTCACGTCTATTGGAATGGATGTCGGTGTGGCTATCACTGCAATTATCGTTTACTTCGCCATTGTCTACACTGGCGCCAGCAAACACTACAAGTGGTGGGGCACCGAAGTCGCGAACAAGGGCTGTGACAGCAAAGGATGCGCCTACAAGTCAGGGAAGATCGCGGTTCCCACAGGTTTTTGACGACACTTTACCAAGAGAATGTAATGTAGTCAGCTATTTAGCTTCACTTATTGTTTTATTTTAGGGCAATTTAGAATGCACGAGCCACACATATAAGTACAAGGAGCGTGTGAAGTGTTAGCTGTTTGAATAAGCCTGATTGTTTACTTAAGATAAATTTACCGAGTAAGGTTAGACTATTTTTAGAAATGGCGCCAATGCTGGAATATATAATTCAGGGCTTGAGCTTATCCACAGGCTAGTTCAGAGTGCGGCCACTACTGTAAGAGTTTATGAGTGGTGTACCAAGCATTAAAGTATGGCAGCGAGGTATGCGAGCGCGAAAATGCATCTATTGTTTTTGCCTTGCGTATTTGCACACCAGCCAAGGTCCGATATCATGCTGGACGGAAAGTATTGGGAGACCTCTAGACGTGTAGTAACGCACGCCCCACCCCATCAAGTGTTCATTGCCATTCTGACCTGGATTGGTTATGAAAGTTAGGATTTTCGCTGATCATAGGACTAAATTACGGGAAGGTGCTCGACTGAGCGTGTTTTTAAGGAATAGTTCATATATATATATGTAGATACATCGCAGGCATTGGCATAACGCGCGTGATCGCGCGAGATCTATAAGCTGATGGCAGCTGCGCAGAGCCGGACGATAGGGTTGACTCAGCGGCGAGAGCTCAACGCGCTTACCCGTACCCTGTATTTACAAGCGTGTCACACGAACACTCCTTGTTTCAACAAACGTAGTCGCACACGATGTCTACCTACGGAGCGAGCTTGACCCCGCAGACCTATGTAGGCGTCGATACGATCACGACTCAGATTGAGCGGAAGCTGCTGAAGCGCGGCTTTCAGTTCAACATCATGCTCGTCGGGCAGAGCGGTTTAGGCAAGACAACATTGCTGAACACGTTGTTCGCTAGCCACGTCGCAGACAGCCAGGGGCGCAAGACCTCGGAGGAGCCGCTCGCTCGAACACCTGAGATCGTGACGACAACGCAAACAATTGTAGAGAACGACGTTCGTCTCAAGCTCACTGTGGTCGATACTCCTGGATACGGGGACCAAGTCAACAACGAGAAATGCTGGGAACCCCTGGTGAAATACATCAAGGACCAGCATTCTCAGTTTTTGAGGAAGGAGCTCACAGCGCAGCGCGAGAAACACTTCGAGGACACCAGAGTGCACTGTGTGCTATTTTTCATTCAACCCACAGGACACGGCCTGAAGCCTCTGGACGTGATTGTTTTGCGGAAGCTCTGCGAGATCGCCAATGTCATTCCGGTCATTGCGAAGTCAGACGGCCTGACTCTAGCCGAGAGAGAGAGCTTCAAGCACCGTCTGCAGCAGGAGTTTGCTCAGCACCGGCTACAACTATACCCTTACGACAGCGACGAGTACACAACCATGGAGCAGCAGGTCAACGAGAGCGTCCGCGTGCGGATTCCGTTCGCTGTGGTTGGTTCAGAAACGACTGCTGAAATCGATGGCAAAGTGGTGCCTATCAGGAGGAACAAGTGGGGAGTCGTCAATGTGGCCAACGAGGCTCACTGTGATTTTCCATACCTGAAGGCGTTTCTCATTAGCACAAACCTCCACGACCTGATTGAAACTACCGCACAGAGGCACTACGAGGGCTTCAGGTCTAGACAGCTTCTTGCATTGAAGGAGAACGCCCCTAAGAAGAAGTAATGGCTTTTACGTCTCAGTAACCTATTCAATACTAGAAACATCACATTCATACCTTACACTGACAACCACTGGGCTCCTAAATGCTAACGAGAGAGAGAAAAGTAAATTCAAAAATAGTCTCGTTGTGCCAGCCTTGCCGTCTCAATTCGACCCCCCTACGCGAAGACGCTCGCAAGCTCTCAAAAAAAGGGCGGTGGTGCAAGCTATTTCAGTGTATGCCCCAAGAGTGAGCGCTGCTATGAGCGCATAAAGACGCGGCCGCCGATAGATTAGACGACCTCGCTTCTCTGCGTCCAACACTCAGTGGAGACAATAGGCGTATCATCTGCTTTGCACATATCTGCGAGGGGCTATTTATTTACACACGGGCTTCGTGCTAAGTTTACTTTTGATCAAGAGTATGTGCATGTGGCTCCCGTGCTACAAACGGTACATCTGGCGCTGAAAGCTGCATAGTGTAAACTCAGCGCGTATTGACAAGCTTTGACCATGCGAAACACTGATAGTCCAAAACAAGCTCTTCATTGGCGTGGAGGGACGCTTTCGCACCGCTCGGAGGGCCCGCATTGCTCGTGTATGGCCCTTACCCTCTCCGCACTATCAGCAATATTGGACCACAACAATGAAGGCAGCCCCGCACATTCGCTATCTCTCAGCATTTTATGGTGGACAAGGCAGGCGCCCGCGAGGCTTACTGCACCTTGCTGTTTTCTGATGACTATGTCATTGGCGCGATAGTACTTGCGGGGCAATTGCGACAGCTCGACCCGGACCGCCCGATCCTGTGTCTCGTCAATCGCGATGGGGTGTCCTCGTCCTCAATTATCCGCTTGACCAATCTCTTTGACCAGTTAATTTTTGTTGAAGCAGTCGATGCCGGCGAGTCCAACGAGCTATCGCTGCTGAGCCGTCCCGAATTGCGCTACGCAACCACCAAGCTACACTTGTGGTCTCTCCCCTTCGCCAAGGTGATCTACTTAGATGCAGACACTTTGCCTCTGTTGTCCCTAGCGCATCTGTTTGAGCTGGATTTGCCCAACGCGCATACGATTGGTGCGGCGCCTGACTGTGGCTGGCCCGACATGTTTAATTCTGGCGTGCTCGTCTTGAGGCCGGATCCTGCAATTGCGAAGGACCTGATCAAAAATGTGAGAGCACAGAAATGGATAGACGGCACTGACCAAGGCCTCCTGAACGAACAATTTGCATGGACTAGAATCCCTTTCATCTATAATGTCACGGTCAATGCGTCCTATGAGTATCTTCCCGCTTATAGACGTTTTAAGAACGAGATCCATATTCTGCATTTCATCGGCAAACAAAAACCCTGGAACCAAACTGCTGAAGACTCTGAAGCTTCGGCAACCTGGTGGACCACTGCGGAAAAATACCTGAGCCGAAGCGAGCCCCCTCAGTCTGAAGCCCAGCCGCGGTACAACCCAGATCGCTTGATTACAGTCGCGCCAGACTACTGGAATGCAAAAATGCATGCGCCAATCAAGAAGACTCAGCCAGAGGGCGAGCAACTCTCGCACCATTTATCTCGTTTGACTGTCGAAGACCAGTCAGCGGCATCGGCTGAAGACCACGCGGCTCTTCCGCAGCCGAAGGGCTCCAAGCAACCTCCCAAGTCCACCAGCGACCGCGAGCAGCCGAGCGAGCGCGGGGCCGCCGTAGCTAAGCCGGCTTCCTGGCCGGCGCGTATGGTTCGACGAGTCAGTGAAAGCCGCCACACATACCCTGCATACGGGCCACCGCTTCTTCACTTCCCTTTCGAGAGAACTGACTCTCGTCCGCCCGTAGAGCGGCAATTCTGAATGGCAACTAATAGCCGCGCCGGCTGAACCATGTCAACTTCGCGAGCGTTCGATATGCAAAACCACCTATGATGTATTTATAGCTAATAAATGCCTTCACTTTGGAACTTCTTCCAGTAGCAACAGCCTTGCCAGGTAGTTCTGTGCAAGGCATCTCGATTAGTTGATGCGTCCGCGAGTGCGGCTCACTCTTTCTGTTTTCGATGAGCCCAAACAGTTGCGAATTAGGTGGCGAGTTTCGTTCATGCTGTCTTCTCGACTTTACCGTATTGGTTTTCCTCAAACAGCTCCTCCGCTTGCACAACCAAGTCCTTGATATACGTCTCTTTGGCGCCGCCGAGCCAGGATATTACCCCCAGGACTGCAACGATCCCGAACGCAACTATGCAGTAGTTCATGTTCTCTGAAGTGACAGGAACTTGAGTGGGGAAGAAGAAAAACACCACGCAAAATATCAGGTAGAGTGCTGCCGGGATCTGAAACACCGGAGCCCAGCGCCCTAGGTTGTAGTAGCCTGGGGCCTTTCGCCGCAGACAAACAATGTACACCACCACAGGCAGAAGGTAGGAGACATACAGTCCGGTGCTCGCGATCGAGAGGACGGTGAAGAAGGCCGTACTGGACCCGAAGAGCATTGCTATCAGCACGCAAGTCACAAACACTGCCAGTAGCATGCCCCAGACAGGCACGTCCAGCCGTGGGGAAACTGATCCAAGCCAGCGGTTGAGCTTGAACGGGAACGCGCCATCGCGGGCAAATGCATAGATCGATCTCGACACATTCGTGGTCAAGGAGATGTTGGCGAACATCTGATTGATGAACACCGTTGCCAGAAGGCACGAGCTTCCCGCCTTGCTCCCGGTTGCCTGATAGAATATTTCTAGTAGAGGCAGACCAGTTGGGGTGTTCACAACTTTGTCTAGATCCTCAATGCAGAACAGTAAGGCCAAGATGAAGCCCAGTCCGGTCAGGAAGCCGATGATCACGGAGAGTATCATGGCTCTGGGCGACTGCTTCGGAGCATCGTCGGTCTCTTCGGCCAGGTGGGCCACAGCATCGTATGTGCACATACCGAAGGCAGGCTGCATCAGACCCATGACTATAGACATGCCCTTATTGGACCAGCCTTGGCTTACGGTGGTTGTAAGGACGAAGCTTGGCGGCTGGAACTCTGGCGCACAAGCCAGAATCGTCACTGTACAAATGATGAAACCTCCAATGGAGCACCACAAAGCCAATGCGGACGTGTAGTGGAGGATCCGCTGCCCAAACAAGCTTACCAGAAGCGCAAAACAGGTTGATCCATATGCAATAAGTGCAACTACCCAGTTGCTTGGGGCGAATGATTCGTGGTCCAAGCTGCAGACGGCCGCAACCTGCAAACCGAACTGGTAGCTTCCGACCGCGACCATACCTACCATGCCACTCAGCTGCACCCAGCCGCACACGTAGGAAAGCGCACGTCCCCATCGCGTATCCCGAGCTAGAATCAAAATCCACGAATATTGTCCGCCAGCAACTGGGTAGGCTGAACACAGCTCCGCGAGGACGATGGCTACACAAAGCGAGAAAGCACAGCAGCCGATCCAGCCGAACACGAGCACTGCCGGGCCACCATTCTGCATAACTTCTGCCAGCGAGCCCGCCAGAGCACACCAGCAGGCGAGGATGGAGAAGGTGAACCCCACCATGGACAGCAGGCTGAAACTTCTTTTCAGCTCTTGCTTGTATCCCATGTTTTCCAATACCTCCGTCGCATCCACATCTCGTATACGGGATTTCGTGGAGAAGGCCGACTTGGACGGTGCCACCTCAACGGTGGGGCTGCCCTTAGACAGCATATTCTTCTGGAGTAGCAATTTTCCCACAGCCAAGTGCTTTTTATGTCTCGTGAGGAGATATTTCCAAGGCCTCTTCTCCCGTCATGTGATAGGCTCGATATGCTGCCGTCAGGTTCCTCGGAGCGGCTTATCGGGCGATTATGCACGGTTCATGCACGATTCAGCTGATAAGTTGGCAAGACGCCTTTATTAGTCATCCGATCTTGGCGCCTTGCGAACCTGCTTCCTCCAAATTTACAGATCTTACCTGGGCTACCTCCAATCATCAATTACTGAGTAGTAGCCTCTTGCTAGCTGTACGAGCTCGTTTTGAGGCGTTGGAGAGGTAATGGTGGGGCAGCAAGGTGACAACTTTCCATGTTTCAACCGTTTGGTTTTAGGCCAAGGCAGTCAAGATTGGGAAGGCGGGCGCGATGAGTCAGGCAGACCGTGCTTGAATAGGAAGTCTTTTCCCTGATGTTGTTGCCCTGTAGCATCCCACCAATATGTCTCAGGTCGATGTTGGGGCTGATCTTGAGGATGACCCGCTAAAAGAGAGGGGGCATTTAAATTGGTGGCAGCAACTTGTTGTTCGCGACAGCCAGTGCGTTATCCGCTTGAGTCGTCTCGGCCATTTATGATACAAGCAATATGCATAAATAAATACAGAATCCTTAGATACTCTCCGAGTAGCTATTTCAGACTCGACAGATGCGAATATAGATGGAGCGGACACATCCACGAGTCGCTGGTGCCCCTCAAAGTGACAACGAGGTACTTTGCTGGAACTTGCGAGTCAGCGTTGTATCCGCCATAAGTGAGGCCATTTCATATCGAGGAGAGGCTTTAAGCGCTTCCATATACTCCTTGTTGCGCGCCTCCTCTGGATGATCCACGATGAGCGTGAGAAAGAACTCAAGGATTTCGGGCTCAACACCGACGTCGGCCAGAGCGCGTCGCAAATCTGCACCAGACACATTATCGTAACAGAACTTGGCGTTGCTGGACGATTGTGACCTGCACAATCGGAGCAAGCCTCCGTAGGTTAGTGGCAGCGACGGCATAAAGTCCTGACGTGCCGTGTTTTGCTGCGGACTGCTCTGAATAGAGTTGCCAGGTGGCCCTAAACGATCTGCAGGACTCGCTGATGCATGAAATGGCGCCGGCATGTCACTGAGGTTCCGCACGTAGACGAACGTCAGCTCCTCCTTCAGCTTCTCGTTGGTGCCGTCCAAGCGGAGACCCTCGGCCACGGTCGCTCTCCACAGCTCTTCGTCAACTCCGAGCTGCCGCAAACAAATCGCTTTCCTCCAGAGCACCTTCACCCGAAGCGTCGCCGCAAGCGACTGCTGCTTCAAGGCCTGGTTACAATCTTGCAGAGCTGAGCTCCAATTCCTGAGCTGAATGTCACAGGCAGCCCGGTTAGCGAGGGCAGCCAAGATGCTAGGATCGGCAGCTAGAGCCTGTGTGTAAGAGTCGCGAGCTTCGGCCCATTGTCCAGCCTGGAAAAGCTTATTCCCAGCCTCTTTGAACTCCATAATGTGCACCTGCGAGTACCGCGAGTTGCGTGTAGGGGGGGCTACTCTTTGTCTCGTTCCCGGGCGCACACGTGAAATGCCACCAGCAGCACTGTGCAAGCGCAAGAAGACTACTAACAGATAATGGTCTGTCGAGGACGCGGTTGGGGTGGTGGATTCTGAGCGAGACTGGGTAGCACGGTTTGGGTTTGAGAGATGGCTCACCATTTCTCCTACTGACGCGCCCGTTCAAGGGTAAGGTCGCCTCGAGTTGCAGCCAGTGCCTGCATACCCTTCGAGATGTGCACATGAGACAGCATCGATTTTTAGGTGCGGTTTAGCGTGTAGGGGGCAGATGCGCTGAAGCGACTGCGCACCGCTGCGAAATGGCCGTTTCGTCTTCCCAGGTCTCGCATTATCTCGATCCCTCGAACGGCTTGTAAAGGACACGAGAGGTTACTCCGAGCGCCGTGATACCCCTAGAGCCTGGCAGTCGCTCGCGCGTGGCCTTTTAAGAAATTTTGAGATTTCGGACGCGGCACCGGCCCTAACCGCGTGCCAGGCGCTTCCACGAAATTTACCAGGAAAAGCGACTCAGAGCTCCCTCTCAGGAACCGGTGATGGATAGACGACCGCCGTACAACCAAGGCTACGGTCAAGCTCCGGGGTACAATTACTACCCAGGCTCGCCAGCTGGTTACGGCCCCCCCGGGTACGCGTCCCCGTCCGCACACGGACAGCCGCAGGGCTACCAGGCTCCAAATGGCTACGTCGCTACTCCGCACAACGGTGTGGTCGGCCAAGATCTCCAGGGCGCGAATGCCAACATCCAGCAACGGTACTCTTCACCGGCAAGCCACCCCGCGGGTCAACATGCGGCGCCCATGGGCTACAGTAACGTTCCCGGCTACTATCAGACCCCACAACACGGTCGCACCAGCGTCGGAACGCCGACCAACTCCAAGCCGGCCACTCCCCATCAGCAAGCATCTGTTGATGCATCTAAGACAGCATCGCCGCAGCCGCGCGGGCCCGAGCGCGACGCGCAGATTGTCCAGCGCCTGAAGGTCGATTTCCCCGAGATGCCAGACAAGATGCTGGCGGCTGCTGTGCGCACGCGCAAAACATACGAGGACTCCTTGCGCTGGCTGCGACAAATGCAGCAGCGCAACCTCGTGCCCCAGGCCCCGCCGCAGCAGCCCGCGCACGACAAGCGCCAGACCATTCGGCAGAAGTTCTCGCATCTTGCCTACGACCAGAACCAGGCTATGAACCAGCAGGCGCAGATGCAGATGCAGATGCAGCAGCTGAACCCAATGCCGATGGGCCACATGCCAATGGGCCCCATGATGGGGATGCCTATGGGCCACATGCATTCTATGCCGATGCAGCCGATGGGTATGCCCGTACGGCGAGAGAGCCAACGACGCTCAATTGAGGACGAGGAGTCCGAGGACGACATGAGCGACAGCGACAACTATGACCCGCAGGAAGCCGCGGAGTTCGACTCCCGCGTTCTCAACTTCCTCAACACGGCCTCCGCCGAGGCCATTGCCGACGTCTCGACGCAGCCCATGGAGTTTGTAGAGGCGCTTGTCAAAAAGCGGCCGTTCGCAACGCTCGCCCAGGCCGCCAGGGTCGACGTTGCCACGCCAGAGTTGGAGCCCTCCGAGAACGGCAAGAAGCGGCGCGGCGCGGCAAAGAAGCCCGCCGGCTCGAAAATCATCGACGCTGCGCGCAACACGCTGCGTGGATACGAAGCGGTCGACTCCCTCATCAAGGAATGCTCGCGCGTGGGCAAACTCGTCCAGAGGGGCATTTCGGCGTGGGAGCTGGACGAGAAAACTCTGAAGGCCAAGGGCGGTGGCTTTTTCTCGGAGCAGCCTAAGCTCTTGAGCGAGGGAACCGAGCTGAAGAACTACCAGCAAGTAGGCATCAACTGGCTGTCGCTTCTGTACAAAGACCGCCTCTCCTGTATACTGGCCGATGAAATGGGCTTGGGAAAGACCCTTCAAGTCATCGCGTTCTTGGCGCACCTCAAAGAGATCGGTGAGTCAGGCCCCCACTTGGTCGTCTGCCCAGCGTCTACCTTGGAGAATTGGCTGCGCGAGTTCACACGGTTCTGCCCGAAACTGCGCATTGAAGCCTACTACGGAGGCCAGCCGGAACGGCGCGAGATCCGAGAGAGCATCGAGGCTCAGCCTGGCTCGTTCGACGTGATGGTCACGACATACAACCTGGCCACCGGCCAAAAGAGCGACACGGGGTTCCTCAAGTCCATGGGATTTAACGTGGTCGTGTACGACGAAGGACACCTGCTCAAGAATTCCCAGTCGGAACGCTACAACAAACTAATGAAGCTGCGCGCCTCTTTCCGCGTGCTGCTGACGGGCACACCCCTGCAGAACAACCTGCGAGAGCTGGTCTCCTTGCTCTCGTTCATTCTTCCTCGGTTGTTCACCGAAAACCGCGATGACCTGCTAGAGGTCTTCCGATTCAAGGCCAAGGCCACCACTAATGAGACGGAGCGAAGCAGGGATGAGCTGCTTAGCGAGCAGAGAATCCGAAAAGCCAAAACGATGATGCAGCCGTTCGTTATGCGTCGACGCAAGGAGCAGGTCCTTGCCCATTTGCCGCCCAAGTCGCACGAAGTATGCTACTGCGAGATGGCCGAGAGACAGAAACAGATTTACGACCGCGAGCTGAAGCGCAACAAGCGGGGCCTGAAGACAGCCAAGAACCAGGTGGACGAGCAGCAGAACTCGCAAAACGTCAAAAAGAAGGAGCAGAAAGAGGCGGGGAAGCAATTGGACAACGTTTTGATGCAGCTCCGGAAGGCAGCGCTGCATCCTCTCTTATTCAGAGAGATATACACCGAAGCCAAACTCAAAAAAATGGCCAAGGCCATCATGAACGAAGAGGTCTACAAGCAAGCAAACGAGACATACATCTTCGAGGACATGCAAGTCATGAACGATTTCGAGCTCGATCGCTTGTGTCGTAAATTTCCCGTCACTCTCGGGGACTACGTGCTGGACGACGACAAGTTCTCCGAGTCCGGCAAAATCCGCCAGCTTGAGAAGATGCTGGAACCGGATCAGCTCAAGGACGGCCGCATCCTTCTATTCTCCCAATTCACTCAGGTGTTGGACATCATTCAGCGAGTCCTTGAACTGAAAAATCTCAAGTATCTCAGGATGGACGGCCAAACGCCTGTCGAAGCCCGCCAAGATCTCATCGATCAGTACCACGACGATGACGAAATCAAAGTGTTTCTTCTCAGCACCAAAGCGGGTGGTTTCGGGATCAACCTGGCCGTCGCCAACATCGTTATCATCTTCGATCTGAGCTTCAATCCCCACGACGACAAGCAGGCCGAGGATCGCGCCCACCGCGTCGGCCAGACCAGGCCGGTTCAGGTCCATCGCCTCATAACGAAGGGCACAATAGAAGAGAACATCCTGGAGCTAGCCAACACCAAGCTGGCGCTGGACAAGCAGGTCTCCGATGAAAAAGGGGGTGAGGAAGACGAGGATGAGATCGACGCGGAGAAGGAGGCCTACGTTGCAGGCCAGCTTCTGGGAACCAACCACTCCGGGTCGGTAGACGACGAGAGCGACGAGGATGAGAGCGACGGAGACGAAGACGAAGATGCTGCCCCGTCCAAGACCAAGCAGACAGACAAGAACTCTGAGCCCGAAGCAGCTAACAGCGGCGATGAGCCGCCGGAAGCGCCCAAGCCGAAACGGCGCAGAACTCGGGCCTCGCGGAACTGAGGGCGGTCGGTGTTTGCAGATCACCTCTGGTGTGCCCTCCGTCGTGCCCCTCTACGCAGAGGCGGCTGAGGAGTTCGGAATTTCGCCTCCTGGCTGCGACGCCTGCTGGCCTTTCGTCTTCCCATATTTATTATACTAGCCCACATTGGCAGCCGTGAGAGGGTCTTTTAATATACAATAGTGGTAGATTTGTGTGTGTGCTCACACCAAAGACAAGTTAAGAAAAAAGAATTGTAGTTTGTAAGAACACAGGGCTTTACAGATGCGATGTTGGGCTCGAATTTAAGGGCTGAATATCCAAGAAGCGTATGCGTATGCAGATGAAGAGGCCCCCCGCCACCGGTCTCTTTCGAGAATACGTTTAGCCGTAGGGCCGAAATGCGTATTGCGCATCTAGTGTGTAGCGCTTACGCTCGGTTCGGATCGGGCTTCTCTGCGAGTGCTGTGTGCGCGTGGGGGAGCCCGCCGCTACATCCCGTGTGCGCCTCTCGAGTTGCGGGCTTGACGGCGGAGGTCCTGGTGCCGGATCGTCTGCTGGCTCGGGGGCACTGCTTTCAGTTGGCCGCTCGGGCGTCACTGCAGTGGGCCTTTCTGGGAGCTCAGTGGATACTGGCGCTCTCGCTTGGACGCCCTTCATGTAGACGTAAGTGAGGAGACAGCCGAGACCGATGAGAATAAGGGGGAACGACAGCTTAGAGAACAGGATCCCGGCAAAGAACATAGTGACGTGGGTCGAGTCCAGCTTCAGTTTTCCGGGCTTCTCTGCGAGATGCGGTGGCTTTGGCTCTTCCTCAGAATTGGGTCGAGCTGGTTCTTTCCCACTTGTGATCTTTATAGGTTCACCATGGAACAGAGGGCCTGGCGAGCCCGATTGGGGATGCGAGTCTTGTTGCGAGGCTGAATGCGAGGCCGAATGCGAGGCCGAATGTGAGGCCGAATGCGATGCTGGATGCGAGGCCGACTGCGAGGCCGACTGTGAGTTTGGATGCGAGTGCGAGCGCGAGCGGCGTGGCGGCCAATGCGTAGGTGAGTGACTACCCACGTACGCCTTTATTTGCGGGACCAATTGCTCTGGCACTAGACTCTGATCAAGCATTGTGCTTATATGCAGGCTTCAGGGGACGGATTTATCCCTGGGACATATCCTATTGGATGTGACTGCACACTTCGACCAGTATACTTTGTCACCTCGTAGCGTGTTTATCTATGCGAGCCAACCCTCGCCACCACATCAACAACGCGAGCCCTCATGCAGCCCTTTTATCGCGCGCTTCAATCTTCACCAAATGCTCTCTAATTCTGTTCAGGCTTGTAAGCTTCTAAAACCACTTGCTAGAGTTGATACAACTGTCTATAAGTATCTCTAGAAGCTTGAAACTCGCCGTAAATATTCTAGTACTTTAAACTGGTTCTTGCAGGCGAACTTTTGACTGAATCAAATGGGGCTTCAATGGCTAAGTTGTAGTGACCGCTAGATTGTGAGGACACATGAGTCCTCACATGAGGCCATGGAAGAGTCCGCGAGCTGATATTATTCTTCAGACATCTTCAGACACAAATAAATAATGAGGGTGCATCGACAGTCTGCGTATGTATTTACGGGACAGTCAATGTTACATGTGTGGAGAGTTGTGCGCCCAACTTAAATTGCGGATGAACTCCGAAGCTACAGGCACAAACTACTTTCTGAACAGCCGGTGTATTTGTACCCCATATTTCCTGGTGTGCTATTCAAGAGCCCCCGCGGCTGAACCATACATAAGGCTGGGCGGGCGGGACTATTAGCGAATTTGAGAGTTCCAAAAGGTACCTCCCGCGAGAACGGAAGCCTAAGCCCTACTGTTAGGGCTCATGAGTGACTAAGCTAAGTCTACCATATACCGCTAGGGGTTCTCACGACCGACTCACCACCAAGTCCGTGCCCTAGGCTCTAGTGCGGGAACATCACCAATTTTCAGAAGTGCCTTGCCAGAAGTCATTACATATTGAACAAGATGTCGGTGTCGTTTGACTTGACCTCCGCTGATGCGCAGCTTCTGCTCGCTGCCCAGGCCCACATTGGCTCCAAGAATGTCCAGAAGCGCAACGAGCCGTACGTCGCCGGCAAGCGCGCCGACGGTGTCTCTGTGATCAACTTCAACAAGACGTGGCAGAAGATCCACCTTGCGGCCCGCATCATCGCTGCTGTGCCGAGCGCTGCCGATGTTGTCGCTGTCTCCGCGCGTACCTACGGCCAGCGTGCTGTCCTGAAGTTCGCTTCCCACACCGGCGCCACTGCGATGGCCGGCCGTTTCACCCCGGGTGTCTTCACTAACCAGCTTACGAAGTCCTTCCGCGAGCCGCGCCTTATCATCGTCACCGACCCGCGCACCGACGCGCAGGCTATCCGCGAGGCTAGCTACGTGAACATTCCCGTCATCGCTCTTGCCGACCTCGACTCCCCCGTCGACTACGTGGACGTCGCTATTCCCTGCAACAACAAGTCCAAGCACTCGATCGGCTTGGTGTGGTGGCTGCTCGCTCGCGAGGTCCTCCGCATCCGTGGCACTCTCCCGACGCGCGACGAGCCCTGGTCCGTGATGCCCGATCTCTACTTCTACCGCGACCCGCTGGAGGCCGAGGCCGAGGCCCGCCAGGCCGAGGAGGCCGCTGCTGCCGCCGTCGAGGGCGCTGCCGGTGCCAAGGGCATTGCCCCCATCCCCGTGGCCTCGGACTGGAACATCGCCAACGATGCCACCGACAAGAACTGGGCCGACGCCGAGTCCGACTGGATCCAGCCCTCCCAGGAGGCTTAGACGAGAGAAAAAGTTCCTTAATTTATGCACGCTGAATAGCAATAACTTAACTTCGATTAGCCTGAGCTGCGACGCACGGCGCGGGCTAAACAGCGCCAGCCTACGCCGTTGGGTGATGATGTTGGTTCACGAGCGCCAAGGAGTGACCGCACAGCAACGCGTCTGACAATAGCCGTTTTTCTGACAGGCTCGTGGCGGCGATTTTGCTGCAGAAGCGCCTGCAGCCGCTGCCGCTGCCCAACAGCATGCACAGCACGCACAGCATGCACAAAGCGTGCATACATGCAGGCCAAATTGCAGGCGACACAATAATAAAAATAGTCTCGCTATTAACTACGAACATATAACTACTGCCAAGCCTCCGAGAAACGGGAGGTGTATGGCTTCACGAAACGCGTGGGCCCGATTCTGGACCCCCCAGATTCTAAGGCTCACCCCCTGTGCCTCCATCGCCGTTCCGCCACCGAGGGGCGAGCTCTATCTGCGTGTGCCCTCTCCTTTTTTTTTCGAGTCTATACACTCACGTGTCCCCCAGCTTGAACATATTTTTCCCCCTTCAGGTTCTCCACATGAACTTACGTTAGCAGAATGCTTTTATTTTTTTTGGAGTGTTCAAAAAAATTATCTAATCGTAATTAAGACTAGTGAACAGATTACCAAAAACCACCTTGTTCGAATTGAAGACGCGAGACCGAGATTGTCTCTTTGATAGAAGTTTTGAACGCGCCGCGTGTGAATTCCAACTGATCGTTCGCGTGTGCCTAATTGCCGACCTCCCCCACCCCCTTGCCTGATGGTTGGAGCTCGTACGGCCGGAGCAGACACAGACGCGCGAAGACCGCAGCATAGAAGGCATTCGGTGAGCCACGGGCAACACTCGCTCGCGCATGCACATGGCGCCGCGTCGCAAAACAAGCTGAGCGCGTTTCCGCAGCTGTCGCGCAAGTTTGTCGCGCGCCGAATATCCGAGGGGGAGACCGGCCGCCTGAAGGAAGAGCTCAAGTGCCAGGCGTGCGGCAAAGGCTACAAGCACGTGTCGAGCCTGGCCAAACACCTCTGGGAGCACACACCCGAGTGGAACGTCACATCTAAGCTGCTGATTTCGAAGCACCAGCAGGTGCAGCTCTTGGAGGCTGCCTCGATCTTGGTTTCCATGAACGACGAAGACGACGAAGACGAGGCAGAGGACTCGAGCGAGTCCAGTCGCAACACATCTGATGAGCCCTCGGTCCCGCCCACGCCCGAGGACGACGCGAGGTTCAAGGATGACATGGAGGTTGAGGACGGCACTAGCGTGTCGAAACCAAACCTCGCGCGGGCGCTCGCAAAGGAGATCCCCGCGCCCGTGGAGCCAGTCAGCGTTCCCACGAACCCGATAGCTGAGAGTGCCATCGAACACAGCGAGCTGACACCTACCATCAACATACCCATTCTGAGCGCGAGCGCGCGGTCCATTGCCAAGACTCCCTCAAGGCACAGTCATCGCCGACTGTCGGCGAACACGGGCAGCCTGGGAAGCCTCAGCAGAGATAGCTTTCTGCTCAGACAAGCGTCGCCCTTGCCAGAATCCGTGCTCGGAAAGGACCACTCCCACCACCCGCCTCACCGCAGGCGAAGGCAGTCGAACCTGCTTGCTTCGAGCGTCTCGCGTGATGCAAACGTAGATCTTGAAGAAGATGGGCTGCAGGACCCCCAGGAGAACGCAGAGAACGATACGCCGCACACCCCGCGACAGTCTCCCAAGGAGTCGGCTTTGCGGAAACCGCTCGCGAATGATGACGTCTTTGGCCTAGAGGTGTGACGTAGCTGCCGGCGCTGGCAAGCTCCGGCAAGCTCGCCACTTCCTAGACCGCGCAGTCGCCGGTTGCTTCTCCTGCTAAATCGCGCGAGCAACCCCCGCGGCCTCGCCTCGCACAGTCTGCTGCGAACATCTTGTGTTCACTCGTCGCTTAGTGTTGGATATGAGAGTTGCTCCCTCGCTAGACACCGCGCATTGGCAATTGAGCAAGTTGCGCGCGTACGTGTGATGAAAGCCAGGCTCAAAACCCGGCGTGCGCACCGCGCTGATAAGGCCCAAGGCACGTGCACGTGCCAATATGCGCGGTACGCATTGGGCTCGTACCTTAGTCGTACCGAGCCGGGCGTGGCGGGACGATGGCGCGATCACGTTGCTCGGACCAGCTAGCCACTGAACTAGTCAATGCTTCGTGCACGCCCTCTAGCGAAAGAATTGCGCGTCAGGTTGTGCACAGTTTTGAGAGCCGTGCATCGCCACCTGGAGGAGGGTGGTGAAATGGCACTCACTATGCCACATTGATGTGCCGGCGGCGTTGCAGCCGTGGCGATGGCAGGCATTCAGAATAATGAACCATTTACGAACTAATCAAGTTTTCCATACAAGCATGTAAACATACACATATACACACATACACAACATACATAACATGAGGTGCATGGCACGATTAATAAAATGATTTGGCTCTGTTGATATCTAATATGAATACGACAGTTTAGCGAATATTCCGTACAGGCGCCCAGAGCTCGAGGCACTCTATCGGGTCTCATCTGCAATCTATGAGTTTTAGGTTTACATTGTGGCATAGATGGTCGTGTATTATGGTATGTGCTAGTTGTTGTTGACGTCCAAGTACTTCTTGAACGCCTCGTGTTCGCTGCTCCGGAACGGCCGCTCACCCAGTAAGCGCACCAGATCCTGGCGAGTGAGCTGCTCTTTGGCCAGAAGCTCCTCAGCCACCTTCTCCACCAGGTCCTTCTTTTCGGTCAGCAGCTTCTTGCAGTTCTCGTGCGCGGCCTCGATGATGCTCCGAACCTCCGAGTCTATAACCTCGTCGGTCGCTTCCGAGTAGCCCTTTTGGACGGCGCCCTGCGGCCGGTCCAGCTTGATCGTGCCGACCTTGGGCGAGAAGCCGTAGTCACAGACCATGCCCCGCGCGATCTGGGTGATGCGCTTGAAGTCGTCGCTGGCGCCCACGGTCACCGTGGGGAAGAAAATCTCTTCGCTCACGCGGCCACCGAGAGCGACCGTGATGAGATGCGTCATGCGGTCTTTGGTCGTGATTGTCGCGTCGCTGGGGAGGAGCTGGGCGTAGCCGAGCGCGGCGGAGCCGTGCGGCACAATCGTCACCTTCACCAACGGGTCAGCGTACTTGAGAAACCAGCCGGATACCGCGTGGCCCGCCTCGTGGTACGCTACAATCTTGCGCTTGTCGGCCGGGAGAACGCGCGAGCGCCGCTCCAGCCCGGCGATGACGCGGTCCACGGCCTTCTCGAAGTGCTCGAGCTTGACGACCGTCGAGTTCATGCGCGCCGCGGCCAGAGCGGCCTCGTTGCAGCAGTTCGCGATGTCGGCACCGGAGAATCCCGGCGTCATGGCCGCCAGCTTGCCGCTCAGCTCGGGAATGGTGCTGTCGTACTTGATCTTGGCCAGATGCACGTTGTAGATCTCCCGGCGGCCCTCAAGGGTCGGCAGGTCGATGTTGATATGTCGATCGAAACGGCCCGGACGCAGGAGCGCCTTGTCCAGCATGTCGGGGCGGTTCGTGCCGGCAAGCACGACGACGTGCTCGTCGCTGCCAAACCCGTCCATCTCCACGAGGAGCTGGTTCAGCGTTGCTTCGCGCTCGTCGTTGCCGCCGCGCATGCCGGCGCCCGCGCGCGCCTTGCCGATGGCGTCGATCTCGTCGATCCACACCATGGACGGGGCCTTCTCCTTGGCCTTTTTGAACAGGTCGCGCACGCGCGAGGCGCCCACGCCGCTGAACATCTCGACAAACTCGGAGCCGCTCACGCTGAAGAACGGCACGCCGGCCTCGCCCGCGGTGGCCTTGGCGAGCAGCGTCTTACCGGTGCCCGGCGCGCCGCTCAGAATGGCGCCGCGCGGAATCTTGGCGCCAAGGCTCTCGTACTTCTCGGGAGTTTTCAGAAACTGAACAAACTCCATGATTTCGGTTTTGGCCTCGTTCATGCCGGCCACATCACTGAACTTCACCTTGACGTCAGTGTTGGGGTTGAAGAGCTGGGCCTTCGTCTTGCCGACCCCGAACATGCCGCCCATGCCGCCGCCAGCGCGCTGCGCGGTACGGCGGCCTATGTACACAAGGAACCCGAGGAAGAGCAGCGTAGGCAGCAGCCCAAACGCGCCAGAGACCCAGCTGCCCTCTTCGACGTAGGTTACAGGCACCCTATCATCGGCATTGATCTTCAGCGCGTCCTGCTCGGCGTTGAGGTGGCGCTCGAACGAGTCGACAGACCCCACCGTGAAGTACGCCACGCACTCGCTGCCGCCGTTCCGCGTGAAGACGCGCACAATCGAGTTGTTCACGACCTGCAGGCGGGCGACCTCGCCGCGACGGAGCATCTGGTTTTTGAACTCTTGGTAGGAGATTTCGGGGATGCCGTCGGAGCTGGAGATGAGCGAGAGCACAAACAACGTCGCCAGAAGCACCCACGTCAGCTGTGTCAAGTTGATCTCGATGTCTATTCGCTTTGGTCCCTTCTTGGGGTCGTTGCCGCCGCCGTTCGCGCCGCCGCCGCTGCCGCTGCCGCCGCTACTGCCGCGACCGGCAGCGCCGGGCTTCTCTGCGTCCTCGTTCGCTCCCTCCTGCTTGGCCTTGGCAGAGCGCTTCTCGTTCTGCTGCGCCTGCTTGGCGCGCTTCTCGAGATTGTTGCCGAACTCGAACCAGAAGTTGGCGAACCCTTCTCTTGGCGACTTGCTGGCGGGTTTCCCCAGCTCCTCGTCCTCCTCCTCGCGCTTGGCGGCGCGCGCCTTCGCCTTGCGCTCACGCAGCATGCGCTGGACCCGGCGCGAGTTGGGGCCCGCGTCCTCGGGCGTGCCCGAGAAGCGCCGCGCCACAGCCAGCGGACCCAGCGGACCGGCTCGCGGCACCAGGGGAGCGGCAGCGAACAGCGATTGTGGCCGAACGCATGCTCCCGCGCGCAGTAGGTGACGGGCTAACATGCTCTTTGCCACCGCGTAGAATGCACGAGCGGGTTGGATGGCGTATTTGCTCAACCACAGCGTCTCTTTGCACACGATACCTCTAGAAGCGCTGAGAGCCCGGGCGCAAAGTGCCCTTACCTCCGGCCCAGGCCCAGCCGCGTAGTGGCTCTCTTTCAACGGTTCATGGCGCGCGGCAGTCGCGCGCGAGCGAGTGTCATAGCAGTGACCGACCCGTTAAGGACCGCGGAGGCATGAAGTGTTTGGTAGGCACTCCTGCTCAAGCCGCTTTCTCGCAATCGTAAAGTCCAGCAAGTTGTTCAGGAAGTTGGGCGCTGAAATTACATATGTATACCGTATCTAGCCAGGCTCACGCCTAATATTTTACGAACATGCGACGAATCCGCACTGCCGTGAGCAAGGACCTCATCAGTCACTCCACCAAATAAGAGCTTGAACCTCACCAGTCAGTTCACTAGGACTTGGTTCGGAGCTCATAAACGCCCGTGCAGCCTTGATCTTTGAATTTCGGTTACAAACTATCTCTCAACAGCTAGGTCTACAAATTTCAAAAGCTAGCTAATCCAAATTCAATTTTATTAGGGCACAGTCGCCACGTCGGACACCAGCAAGGGAATTAACGCTTCCCAGGTAGTTTAATTGTCCTATCGGATGCGAGTGCCGAGGGCAGCTCCACGAGGAAGAGCCCCGTCATAGCTTAGAGATCGGCAGGCAGCTGCTATTCTCACATTTATGATCTTCCGGCCGCCGGCCTCGGGCGCCGATATTAGGCGCCTTGCCCGCCTTGCCCTGGACACCCACCCAATAATAAAGCTAAGCGTCCGCAGCACAGGCACCGCCTGAAACATGGAGGACATCGACACGACCAGCGTGGAGGAATTCGTGGGCCCGTTCCTCCCCCGCACTCAGCGGGAGCTCTTCATCACCGCCACATGGGCGCAGTCTCTGGACGGTCGCATTGCCGCTGCGCCGGGCGAGCGGACCCGCCTCAGCGGAATGTACTCTAAGAAAATGACGCACTACCTCCGCAGCAAGCACGACGCTATCCTCGTTGGGCGCCAAACCGTGGCGGCAGACAACCCGCGCCTCGACTGCCGCTACAGCGAGGGCAGTAGCTCGCCGCGGCCGGTCATTCTGGACTCCAAACTCAGCTGGGACCTCGCCGACGCCGAAAGCTGGGTCGTGCTCGAGCGGTCGCGCCTGCCGGGTCGCAAAGCGCCATGGGTGGTCGTCGACAGCGAGGTCAGCGCAGAGAAGGAGCAGATTCTGCGGAGCTACGGTGGCGATATCGTCCGCGTGTCCAGCACGCGCGACTGGCGCGCAGTCAGCGAGGCCCTTGCGTCCCGCGGCGTGCGCTCGCTCATGGTCGAGGGCGGCGCGGAGGTGCTGGACAGCTGCCTCGCGAGCGGGCTGGCCGATGCGGTGATCATCACGGTAGCCCCGACGTTCCTGGGCCGCGCTGGCGTGGACGCCGCGCCGCGCAGGGCACCTGAACTCGCCGACGAGAAGTGGTGGACCCACGAGGGCGTGCCGGACGCCGTTCTTGCGGCTCGCGCGAAACGATGAGACGAATTGGCAGACTTAGCTACCTTGCATCCAGCGCCAATGCACGGTGGATCTGCACAATAACCCCCACACACACGCATGCGCACCCAGACTAACGTTGGATACTTCCCTCACGGGCAAGGGCCGGGCCCTGCCAAACCCGTGGAGGGCATGGCCGTTGGGAGTACCTGAACGTGCCCAATTGATTTCGATCTGTCGACATGAGTCGCGCCCTCACCCGGGAGGAGGAGTTGCAGTAACGGATACTTCCTACCCTCGGTACGGGTGCGCGGCCCTTCTTCCGCCCCCCCCCCATCACCCCCTACCCTATCCCCACATTTCAATTGGGCCCGCTGGCTGTAACCGGGACACAGCGGGTGTTTCCATAGGCGTATCCCATGGTCCCATCACATGCGGAAAGTGCACCCCTCCTCGCTTAACCGCCTTGCATCCTGACCAAGACGAGGACGATCCACATGCGCTAAAGGCAATCACATGCAGGAGACCGCTGCTAACAACACGACGGTTGGCATGAACGATACGTACTCAGCGGACCTAGAAAACGAGACGCTGGACTTCGATACGGCATGGAGTAACTTTATGAACGAGCAGCTCCAGCAGCAAGACTCCACGCCTCTGGACCACGTCTACAACTCCCCCGACGCCGGTGCCAGCCTGCTGAACCCGCAAGAGACCAGCGCGTTCAGCCGTTTTCTAGACACGCTTCTGCTCGAACCGTCGAGCCCACACGCGGCCGGCCGCATTGACGAGGAGCTGCAGAAGCTCAGCAGCCTTATGGGCACCCACACCAACGATCCCGTGCCGGACCCCCACGACATGCTCGTGCCGGACCCGGGCGCGTACGAGCGCGGCACGCGCGTCACACAGTCGCCGGCGCCGCACGTCTCTCATATGTCGCAGATGCTGCAGGAAAGCGCCAAGCATCGCCAGAGCGAGCGGACCCAGAAGCCCGCGATCGTCGCCTCGTCCTCCGCGAACGGCGCGCCCCGCACCTCCATATCTTCCCTCTCGGACGGCACGCCCGGTTCCGTCGCCTCTGCGTCCTCGGCGGGCTCTTCCTCTGCGGCGGCCGCCGCCCGAGCGGCGGCAGCCGCCGCCGCCGTTAGCCACCCCAACAATCCTGCGCAGCAGCGACATCCCTCCAGTGCCTCAACATCCCCAGCGCACGGTGGTCTGGCGCAGGGCGGGGCGGTCCCTTCCGTGGCGTCCTCATCTCGGTCTGGTACCGGCAGCGGCTCACACACGCACCCCACGACCGAAGTCGGAGCGCTGGACCTTAATCAGAGCCCCATGCAGAGACTTAACGGCCTAGGGGACGCCGCACACGCAGACGGCGCGGGACGGCGAGACCAGCACGCGCCATTGACGCAGGCGGCGGCCAACCAGGTCCTGGCCGGGCTCAACACGAGCCAACTGAACGCAGCACAGCTCAACCAGCTCAGCCAGCAGCTGGGCCAGGCGCTCTACGCGCCGCAGCGCCTGCAGTACGACCAGCCCTACCTGGGCATGCCTTACCAGCAGCAAGGATACGCACCACAGAACGCCGCTTACCAGTCCGTCCCTCAGGAGAGCATGTATGCAGCACTCTATCCGAACCTGCCAAGCTCTCTTCAGAGCCAGCTGCAGAACCAGCTGCAGAACCAGCTGCAGAGCCAGCTGCAAGGCCAGCTTCAAGGCCAGCTACAGGGCCAGTTGCCAGGCCAGCTACAGGCACAGCTACAGGCCCAGCTGCAAGGCCAGCAGCTGCAGGACCAGCAGCTCCAACACCAGCTGCAGCAGGGGTCGCACAGTCAGACCCCCAACATGCCTAGCCAGCGACTGCAAAGCCAGCAGCAGCAGCTTCAGGACCGGCAGATGCAGGGCCAGAGACTACAGAACCAGCAGTTGCAGAACCAGGGGTTGCAGAACCAGGGGTTGCAGAACCAGCAGTTGCAGAACCAGGGGCTGCAGAACCAGGGGTTGCTGCAGAACCAGCAGCTTCAAGGTCAACAACTGATGCGCTCGCAGTCGCAGAACCAGCACGCGCAGGGCACTCAGCTGCAGGGCCAGCATCAGCTCGAAAATCATCAGTTGCTTGAACACCAGCTGCAGGGCCACCAGCCCCAAAACCAGCATCTGCAGGGCCTTCCACTGCAGCGCGCAACGCATCTGATGGGACAGCCCATCAATAATACGGAGGCCCCGGCGTCCCAGTCGTTCGACCACGCCGTGCCAGCAGCCGGCTCGTCCTCGCTCAAGCGTAAGCACGAGAGCTCGGGCCAAGAGTCGCAATCGCGACTGAACCACGTCAACTCCGAAAAGCGAAGACGGGCGGTCATCAAGGACCTTTTTACGCAGATGTGCGATCTGGTGCCGGCAGTGAAGAACTCTCACGAGACACTGCCCAAAAGCACAGTGCTGCGATACACGTATCTCTACATTCTCGAGCTTGCGGATCGAAACTCGCGGACGCGCTCTTTCCTGGAACAGAAAGGCGTCTCGACACGCTCGGTGGCCCACACGGCAATAGACAAACCGCCACCAGACGCCGAGTCGGACGATGAGTCGTCGGCCTCGCTCGCGAAGGCTGTGGCCACGGTCCCCTAATGGTTCCCGCTGAACGAACAATGCCAGACGTGCCAATCGGGGGCGGACGCCGTCCTTCGGACTTTTTTATTATTTCATTATTTTGTATCATAGAGCTCTCAAGCTATCACTTTGAGTTCACCATTGATCGACCATAGCACTGTAGGCCGTGTACTTAGCTCGCCGTATATGCGACCGCAGGCTTCCCAGAGCACAAAAAGCGACTCCGATTTTGATGGGGAATGAGATCGAATCGAATGGCAGCATGCTGCTGGCCGGTAATTATTATCGGCATGGAAGCTGCACTTGTGTGGTAGCTGCATTTGTGAGGCAGCCGTATATTTGCGGCGGACAAATGTGAAAGATACGTCAACGATCGCTGAGCGCCGTTCTGGCTCGCTTCTAGTTGGGCCCGCCCACCTTCAGCCGCACCTCTCGCTCTAGCGCCCGCGCCTCCTCGAGCATCTCGCGCGTGCCGTGGTGGATCTTGCGCACCCAGTGGAGCGCTTCGGCCCAGTCAGCTTTGCCCATCGCTCTCTTGGCTAGCCAGAGCCGAGCACGAGAAGGCCACTCGCTCGCCAGGTCTTCGTTCGCTACCGCCATCGCCGCCGTCGCTGGCGTGGTCGTGTTGGCGTCGATCGCTGACTGGTCGGGGCTCGTTGCCGCGCTCTCACTCTGCGCGCAGGCGGCAATGTGTTTCAGCGCCAAGTCGTGGTTGCCTACGCGTTCGTGCAAAAGACCCAGGCGGAAGCCGTAGTACACGTCGCCTTCTGAGATCATGTATGCTTGTTTGTACGCGTTCAGGGCCTCCTCGTCTTTGTCCAGGAGCTCGTAGCAGTTGGCAAGAGAGTCCCACAGGCGCACATCTCCGGGTCGAAGCGCCAGCGCTCGTTGGAAATAGTACTGTGCGAAGTAGTGCATGCTCAGCACCTCGTAGGCCTGCCCGAGTCCGTACCACGGCCGGAAATCGTAAGGAGCTAGATCCACGGCCATTCGGTACGTCTCAATTGCGGCCTGAGGATTACCCAGCTCGATGAACTCGTGGCCCATTAGCGTCCATGCTGACATGTAGTTGCTGTTCAGAACAATGGCCCGCTTGTAATGAACTACTGCTCGCTCATGCTCACCTTTGAGCGAGTAGTAGTTGGCTATGATGCAGCAGCTCTCTGTGCGGTACTTGTCTGCTGTGCTGACATGCTGCGCGAGAAACGCGAGCTTCGATCTTTGGTCCGTGACGTAGAGAAGATTGGAATAAGCGTCAAGGTCCTCGATCCTGAAGGGGTCTGCAGCCAGCACACGCTCGAATAGCGCCTCGGAGGCTTCGTACTGGCCCTCAGAGTTGTAAATGCGTGCCAACTGGGTGGTCAGCGAGTGAAGCTGGGGGAACAGCGGCATCAGCTGCCGCTTCACGACCGCGGCGCTATATGCAGGATCGAAGTCCTCGTGCACACTGCTGCAGAACATCGAGAAGACGACCTGCTCATTCGCACTCCGAGACTTGAACGCTCGCGTGAGCTCGTTCAGGACGTTGTCTGCATCTACTAAGCGCGTAAAGCACGCCTTCAGCTCCATCCATGAGCTCCAGTTGTACGGATACGCCTTGCAGCTCTCGCACAAGACCTTCAGTGCCTCCTGCGGCTGGTGCTTCGCTCGTAAAACGATGCCTTTTAGATAGAGCATGTGTGCATCAAGATGTCGTTCGTCTGTGGCATCGAGCTCGCCAAGGATCTCCTCTACAAAAGGATTCGCGGGCTTTGCTTTGCTATCCTCTTGCTTAGAGCGGTCTACAAAGATCTCAGTGCCAAGCTCGTCCTCTTTCAAAAGCTCACCATAATGATATCGAGCAAAGAGCCGAAGAAACCGCCCCGTTGGGTCGATGCTACCGTCTTTCAAGGCTCCCTCTAGCGTGTGCCATGTTCGTCCAAATTCCTTCATGTCAAAATAAGCTTTCGCTTGCTTAGCTCGCAGGCCCAGCAAAGGCGGCGCGCTTGGCTTCAGCTCTACATTGAGACCAGCGGCGGCGTCCACGGCCCAGCGCGCAGCACGCACGAGGCCCCTGTTTGAGAGCTCGTAGAAAGCCTGGTCGAGGATCACACACAGCTCATGTTTGTCTGGAGCACCCAAGTCTTGCATGAACACGCTGTGCTCACACCACAGCTCCTCGCTACCCTAACGTTGGCCAAGCCATTATAGAACGTGTGGGTGAGGCCTAACCCCCAACTCCCTCGGGCGCACGGCGGCTCTTTATTTACACAACCTTAGTTGCGCCAAATAGTTTGAAAGCGGCTAGTTCGAATTCCCGGTGGGCGGAACGGGAAATGTCTTATGCAGGTCAGGCAGCATTTGGCCTGGGGCCGCGGAAGGTCTCGATTGCATCAGATCAAGGCCCTATCTTCGAGGAAGATGGGAGTATAGAGTAGTGATGGCTGCAGGCTTAATCAGCTAAAGATTGAGGAGAGTGCCGCGGCGCTACGGTTGGGTATAACAGCCTAAAGTACCGGCTGAAGGCAGTAAAAGGCCAGTCCGAAATTCAGGATTCTACTTCGTAAAATACACATACTTGAACACCTCTGCGAAATAATTGGTGTGTCTTTAATCTAATCAACACGCCACGCCACCGGACTAATATGAGTCTCCCGATTTCATTCCCATCACGTGTAGTGGTCTCGTTTGAGGCGCCAGGGCGGAGAAACTGGCAGCCGTGCAGACTCATGGGCTTGGGTCGCCATTCCGCGCGCGTGCTCGAGCGACGTCACTCACCAATAGCTTCTATTGGCTCTCTTGAAACTGGCTTGAGATTCTGAACACGAGTTTGCTCGGAGCTGAGATCGGAATACAGAGACACAAGAACTTTGCGAAAGCTAGTGCTGCCAAATATCTTTATCTGAGGCAACGGGGCGGCGATCGATCTTTGAGTGATTTACTAGGCTTGGGCATAGCGAGTTTTGGCCGTGAAAGTGAGTGGAAACAGACTCAAATACCCGAAGCGGCTGTTTCTCACGTCATTCACATGCTCAAACTTGCGTCTCCTCTGCTACTAGCCCCGCGCCTGGTGCCCAAGTGCACAGTCATTATGCATAGTTAGGTGGGCATGCATCCCAAATCACTAAAAATAAATACCCTGCGTCCGGCATGCATGGCTTTTCGACCGGGGTGAGCTTCCAAAGGCTCAACGGCACAGCGTGGGCTCCATCTTTCATGGCCAGTGCAGTTGAGCTACCAGGATGGCCGGCTCCTAGCTGTTTAGGCTCCTGAAGTTCTCGAGTCCAGCACTTAAGGAAAGGGCGTCGTTATCTCGACTGTCATGTGGACCAAGATCGTGTTGTCCCAAACATGCAGCGGGATGAACGTCACACGTACCCTCTGACCTATCTTGCAGGCCGTGTGCGACGAGCTTAACCCCATCCGAACAGGCGGCAATAGGTCGCGAGAATGGGATCAAGCGGCTCAGAGATCCTCGCAGGGACAAGAATAAGCTTCCGCATTCTCGCGCGGATTAAAAGTGCATTATTGCCAAGAACCAAAAAAGGGACTTTCGAAAATGTTCACTGTGGCTTTCATTCTGCACGTTCCAGCCTTAGTGCGTGCAAATACCCGACGCCCCACAGCGTGCGTCCCCACCTGAGCCGAGAAATTAGGGTGAAGCGCCTGCAGAGTCGGCACAGGCGGCAGAGCCTGTAGGGAATTAGTGCGAGCGAGTTGGGCCAACTCCACCAAAGCTTCCTGTCTGTTTAGCATTCTGGATAAAATTGCGAGTGGCGAAAACGTTGCTTTGCAGGTAAATCTTTCCATATTAATTTTGAGTATGTGTTCTAAAGGAGTGATATGTTACACGGCAGTCTGGCTCTCCGCAGCTCTCAAATCCGAGTCAGATCTCCCCCACAAACGATCTGCATACCCCTGCATCGACTCAGAATGTGCCCATTGCGAGATCCGGTATCTGACTGGGAATATTCCGTAATATGTACGAGCCGTCGTCTATAAAATGAGGAATGCGCGCGCTCGACCGCAGCACCTATTGAGCAGCACTTGATACCTATTGGATGCGCTTCTCACATCTCTCTTTGCTCTTGGCTACCGCCACCTCAGCGCTTCCGCTGCCGGGCTTTCTTATGAGACCCCCGCGCGAGGACTCGTTCTACGACGCACCCAGCAACCTCGACAGCCTGCAGAACGGTGAAATCTTCAGCCAGCGGCAGGTCTCGCCAGACCTGGAGCTGCAGCTCAGCTTGGCTGAGGTCCACCAGATTGCCTACAAGACCAGCGACGTGTATGGAGAGGACTCGCATGGCATAGCGACTGTATTCAAGCCGCTCATTCCGGCTCAGGATCACAAACTATTCTCCTATCAGTTCTGGGAGGACGCGGACCAGCTCAACTGCAACCCCAGCTACACGCTGATAAAGGGAATTCTTGCTCCGGACGCATTCACTGGAATTCTGGATTCGTGGGCCGCGATTGAGCTTGCGCTCTCGCACGGAATCTACGTGGTGGTGCCTGACCACGAGGGTCCGCGTTCTGCGTTCATTGAGGGCTACATCCAAGGTCAGACGGCGCTCGATGGAATCCAGGCAGCAATCAACTTCTTCACACTAGGTCAGGATACCCCTGTGGTGCTCTATGGATACAGTGGAGGCGCCAGCGCGACTGCTTGGATGTGCAACCTGCAGGAGTCGTACGCGCCCCACCTCAACATCGTTGGCGCAGCTTACGGCGGTACACCGGTGGACTTGAGGGTGACCGTTGATTGGCTAGACCACCCCGACCGCGGGCTCTCCGGATTCATTGTTGGTGCTTTCACCGGGATACTCAACGCTTACCAAAAAGAGAACGAGACTATCTGGCCCCATATCGATCAGAGCTTCAAGGACAGGATCCTAAAGATGAAGGAGCCTGATCAGTGTGTCCTGACAGAGGTGCTAGAGTTTGGACACACCGAATACAACACTCAATTTGATATCGACTTCTGGACGTACCCACCAATCGTGGAAGTGCTGAATCGCGAGACGCTCTTCAAAAACGCCACCGGCACCTATTCCGTACCGAAGTTCCCTCGTTACATGTTCCATGCTGAGGGAGATGAGGTCATTCCTGTCACCGCAGCGGAGAAGTATATAAAGGAGCAGTGTGCAGCTGGTGCTGATATCCAGTGGGTGCCTTGGAAGGGCGATGACCATGTGGCTGTCGAGTACCTCGGTATCCCGGATGCGTTCCAGTTCATCCTGCAGGCTTTTGATGGCACCACGCCAAGGGTGCAGTGCGGCTACGCGAGCAACGACATTCTGACCTGGGCGTCCACAAATCTTCTCGACGTTCTCGGCCAAGTCTTTGCCGATTTCCTCAGTATTGTGAATGGACTCACCACTCCTCTGGGGACGATTAGCTTCGACCCCAATGAGCAACCCGATGTGGCCAATCACATCTAAGTTCGTTAATTTGATTTCTAGATAGGTGTGTGTAACTCACGTAGTTTCAGTGACCTCCTACTTTTTTTTTTGTGGAGAATATCTGTATAATTTTGCAGCTATCAGTAGTGTCTTCATCGTCATAAACTATGTACTGATACGTAGCTTCTTATTATAAATTATACAAACACGAACTCACCTTGGTCTCCACGCGGGGTTTTCGCGGCGCTGGGTTTGCGATCGAGCCCTACATCGTTAAGCCTAGCAGAAGTCACGCCCGCGGCTTCTTGACGCCAGTGAAGCTCGCCATTTTCATCTCTGTAGGATCTGAAGTTTGCTCCGCCACTGCTGGAGTCACTGAACTCTTGTGAGTTTTGTGACCCAGAATCGCTTCTATAGTGACCACTTATTCTGTGAGACGTTGATGCGGAATACCTCGAGTCGGTGTACTGTGATGAACTGTGGCTACCGATTCTATGCAACACACCACTCGAGTATTCGCGTGGCAAAAGAGCCGCCTGTGGCTGGGAAGGCTCGAACTCGTCTGATGCCAGTTGCACGGTCGGTGGCTCTGTAGGAACGATAGATGCTAAGGAGGAGCGTGAGAATCTGGCATCCTGCCACCTTCGTTCGCCAGTATTTGTGTGTCGCCACGACTCACGGGGTATATCTCCGACAATGTCATCGTCCTCGTGCGGCTCGGGAGGGCCGAGCTCATGAGAAGTGGTGGGGTTTAGAGTGGCCAGGGTGGCCGTGTCGTCCCCGCCTACGGGCCCCATCATAGGAAGTGAGCTTTGGCTAGAACTTCCGTCCATAGCAAGGAAGTTGAGTGTGGACGCTCGTTGCGGAGAGTTCCAAGATGCATCCGCTATTTCCTTCTCTTTGTCTGGTGTGCCAAACACTGTGCGATCATCGCCTAGTTCGCCAGGGTACTCCAAAGCATCCTCAAATTCATCAGAGTCTGAAGCGCTTCCTGTCCTGAAGACTGGCGCCATGGCCATTCCCTTACTTGTTGGTCTTGGAGCCGAAATTTGAGAAGTGTCGAATGTGCTATCTCCGCTGCCCGGAGGAGACGGGACCTTCTCTACAGCGCCACCTCCACCGTAGTCTAAGTTCGAGGCTGCAGCCGCGCGCTGTCTCCGGCGGCGACGACAGAAACAGAACAGGAGCAAAGCGGCCAAGGCGAGCAAACCAAGCGAAATACCAACTCCACATCCAACAGCAACTCCCGTAGAAGAGCTTGTGCTCTTGCTGACAGCCGCTAGCGGTGTTGCTGATGATGTCGACGAGCTTGTAGACGACCTCGTAGTTGTGGACGATGCGCCTGAGCTTGACGGTGATGAGCTGGTCGCAGAGATGGATCTGTAAGACGACGAGCGCGAATGCGAATGCGAAAGACTAGAAGACCTCGACATAGAGCTTGAGCTGGGCCTGGAGCTTGTTCTGGACATGGAGCTCGATCTCGAGCTCGCTGATGACGAGCTTGAGATCCTCGGGCCGACTCCATATATTTCAAGGTGGGCTGTTAGGCTCTCATTGTCGTCATCAGTAGCTCTCTTCACCCTGTTTTTACCATCAGCCTCCTTCGGAGTTGCCGTGATGTTTATTAGAGCAGAGTCAAAATCACTCGGTACCTTACCGTTTATCGAGAAATTCGATGAGTGCACCGTCAACCACTTTGCTGGGCCGGCAATAGAGAGGTCTATGTTCTTGTTCAGCACATAGTCTCCTAAGTCATACTCAAACCACTTTCCGCGGGTGGCGTTAGCCGCAGGCAAGCTCGAGGTCTTAAAAACTGTGGAGTCTGTCTTGTTGGCGACCTCGATGGCTACATCCCATGATACAGCGTCGTTGTATTTGTCAACAATTTCTATTCCCACTGTGTAGTTCCCCGCTGCACCTTGGGGTGGGGTTCCGGACAGTGTAAAATTACTCGAGTCCCAGTTTAGCCATGATCGAGCATCTTCTGGGATTGAGGCTTTAGCAGCACTCAAATTCGAGGTTGTTATGGGCTCGTTGTTCAAAGTTACCTGAGACATTGGAGCCCCATAAGAAAAGTATTGACCAACAGTGGCATTGACCTCGTCCCTGCTGATATTCATCGCTAAGACATTGGCCCCAAGCAGTAAGTTAAATTCCGCTGAAGCAGACTCGAAGCCCTGGAAGGTCGAGATGATGTACAGGATGGAGAACTGTTGGGCTTGCGCGATTTGTGAGTTCACAGCAGGTGCTCTGCCACTGTACTTGCCCGCGCCACCATCGAAATTAAGCCAGATTGGCAGTGGTGAGTGGTCGGTCTGGACAGAGTAGTGGCCTATTACCGAGCGGCCATCCGATGTAAAGAAGTTGGACGGGAACTCGATCTCAAATTGCTCGTTGGGCATGAGGACATAGCTATTGGGGCTGGCAATGGCGCCGCTGGCTCTCAGCGCATCTTCGAGTTCGTCGGACGAGTAGGTCGGTGGACCACTGTCCGAGAGCTGCAAGAAGCAGTCCTCCTGCGCTGAGCCAGACTCGTCGGTAGCTATCAACGTAAAATGTATCTGCTGGTCGCCGTTCCCATCTGCCGGGTTTCCGCTCAGAGTCCGGCCGTTGAGCGAGAGCCAGGAGGGAAGGTTGTTCGATGTGTACGTTATGCTACCAGCATTGCTCCGAAAGGTGTCCGGAGAGAAGGTATAGGAAAACGCTTTGCCCCATCGCGCCACGGGCGGAAGCTGGTTGTTGAAGGGATAAGATAGCCATGGTGTTGCTAGTGCTGTCTGTAGTAGTGCGGCCAGCGCTATTGTGTTCATGATAGTGTTCACCTCAGGTGTTCAGGATAAAGAGTGTTTGTCGGTAGAGCAATGTCGCAAAAGAAGGAGAGAATTAGAGTGTGGATGCGACCTCGGGTCTCTTGCGGCTATCTTCCTGGCTCAGCCAACGGGTTTTGTTCCCTACGAAGCACCTTAGAGCAGCTGGCCGGCAATCTTCCTCGAACACTGAGATCAAAGAAAGTACAAATCTCGAGTTGCAGCCGACTCCTATGGCCTAGCACAGGGGAACTCGTTGCCCGATTGGGAACAATTAAGGGCTAGGCGCGAGCGCGGAACGCGTAAAGATTATGGGTAAGGTTATGTCTGTGAAGACGCGTCACGCCCCGAGAGCTTGCTACAAACTAACTTACATAGGCTTCAGTGAGCGACATTTCGACTGCAAAAACTGCGCCACACCGGATGCTCGACTAGAATTCAGTGCTTGCGCCGAGAGCGGCGCCTGCTTCTCCTCCCCCCCCCCTATTACAGCGTCCCACCTCCTTGGTCTCATGGCAGCGTCGCCAACCGGCCTCTTCCCACTCAGGGTTGGGCAGTTTCGTGTTGCAATATCTTACGCGACGCGCAGAAGCCGACCCAATTATAGCGTGCTGCAGCCCCTAGTTCCAGCTAACGTAGAGGTAATAGCAAGGTCAACGGACGTCATCTTGCGTCGATTTCGTGCATTAGCTAAATATGCGACGCGCATAGAGCACCCTTGTTTAACGCCCGGACCCAGTTCACTCCCCCGGGGCAGAGCGCTGGAAAGGAGAAGGGCGCCACGCACCCTCGGCAATTGAGTGACTTGAATACAGTTGCGAAGCCCTCAGGGTCTTTCATGGTACAGTACTATTATACACCTTACTAGCTGACATAGAATATAATGGCCTCCGAATCGGGGCCTTGACAGCTGTGGGTCATCATCATCTAACTCCGTCTTGTCACAGCAAGTAATCTCGCGACTGCTGTTTAACAACGTCTCCCATAAGTCTCACAGTTTACGTCGTTCGCTCAAAATGGGCTTGTAAAGCTGCCCTTCTCGCTAGCGGGGGACTTCAAAGAGCCTTGTCGCTCGTACTCCGCATAGGGCTGGTCGCTATCTTCGCGGTGGTCTTGCTCACGCAGCTGGCTAGGAGGACTGTTCGTCAGCATGTGATACTGGGCGATAATGTAACCAAATGGAAGAAAGGTTGCTGTCACCGGTATTGTTGCAGCGCTAACGGACTGCTGGCCAAAACTGTCCTGTGTCAAACCCGCGGACACGATCGCCAGGATGGCTGGAACTACAGAATTTTGAGCTGCGATTGTGAGCAGCGTCTTTACGGGGTCGAAGCGCTGGATCCCCATCATTGCCCTCCGCCGATGCACCGTCCAAAGCTTCACGCACAGGATCAGGGAGCAAGCGGACGTTGAGGCCGCGAACGCCGGCCATGCGCCCTTGTACACCCACGGGAACTCGGTCGAGATATAAACATTCAGACCGCGGTTGGGCCCTAGGTCTTGCTTGGCCACGAGAACGAACCGCCAAAACCATAGGAACCAGCTTGGAAAACACGCCGTCGCGCCCACAGTGGTGACAAGAATCTGGTGTGGGCGGCGCATGTCGCTGCAAGCAACGTAAATTTGCATAACTAATGTGGCGAGCAGAGACACTATCAAGAGCATTTGGGAGAAGCTCGATGCGACGGACAGTCCGAGGTCTGAGTAGGGAATATCGCCGTTCGTGACGAATTGAGCAATGGATGCATTGAAGGTAAACAACCACGCAAGCTGAAGCGAGGAGCTGATGATCATAAGGATGAAATTCGTTTGGTAGAAACAAAACATGACCGAACGGTATGTTCGCGCCAGTAACAGCAGAATACTTCCGAGCACGACCGCTGTACCGATGCGAACGCCGCCATGGATCCCGCTCACAATGCGACTCTGCGCCAGACTGTCTAAGTGGCTTAATGGGTAGTAAACCGCAGTGCCCTGGCCATAGTAAACGTAGCATTCTAGATGTTCGATCTGCGATGGCTGCAGCCCACCAAATGGACGGAAGGGACTACTGGACATCGACATTGAACTCTTATTGTGCTCCTCATCGTGGGCCTGTCGCTTCTTTATGTACTACAGTCCACCGCCGACTGCTTACTTCACGGTCCTAATACACAAAACCACTACCCGTCATTCACGACGCTCAAAGCGGCAATAGTCGCTGTCTCCCACGTGAGAGAGACCCTCGCCGGCGAGACTACATAGATAAGATACGCGAAAGTGGGACCTTCTGGCAAAAGAGCGATCCTTGTTGAAGATTTAAGCATATTATTTTATTTGTACAGTCTGCAAATCAATGTGTCAGAGCTTATACATGCATCAAGCATAACTCCGCGCCGATCTAGTATACAGATCAGCACGCTTGAAAGGTTGTCAATAAATCCCCACACATTTATTTCAAGAAATCGCTATCATTAAAGCGCTCGGTGCTGGCACCGTATTGGGCTCAACCTCCTCCCTGCCCGATCTTTTGTTGAAAAAAGTGTATAATGTAAAAAAGAAATGTGGTCACGGGCGGGATCGAACCGCCGATCTTAGGGTTATTAGTCCTACGCCTTAACCATCTGGGCCACGCGACCAGTTAGTAATGACTGTGGCTCCCAACTGGGCCAGAGTCATCAATTTCTGTGCGGAAGTCCAAAGTCGCTGCTATGCTCTTGGCTCAGACATGAGCCCGACGTGTTGTCGTTTTGCCCAATTCTGCCCTGCCTCAAGAAAACCGTGCTTTTTTGAGGATACCGTCTAGCCATGTCTGTACCAATTTTCGGCGACCAAGTCACCGAGGAGCGCGGTGAAAATGCAAGGCTTAGCGCTTTCATTGGCGCTATCGCCGTGGGCGACCTTGTGAAGACGACGCTGGGTCCCAAAGGCATGGACAAGCTGCTGCAGAGCGCCTCCCGGGCTGAGAGCCAGATCACCAACGACGGTGCCACGATCCTTCAGTCGATCCCCTTCAACAACCCCGCGGCCAAGGTGCTTGTCAACATCTCCAAAGTGCAGGACGAGGAGGTCGGAGATGGCACCACAACGGTCACGGTTCTTGCCGCCGAGCTGTTGCGGGAAGCCGAGCGCCTCGTCAACCAGAAGATCCACCCGCAGACCATCATCGACGGCTACCGAACTGCGAGCCAGGCCGCGCGCACTGCCTTGGCCCAGTCTGCGTTCGACCGCAGCAAAGACGAGGAGGCGTTCCACCAGGATCTCCTCTCCATAGCGCGCACGACGCTGAGCAGCAAGATTCTCGCCCAGGACAAGGAGCACTTCGCCAAGCTGGCGGTCGACGCGGTTCTCCGACTGAAAGGCTCGACCAACCTCGAGCATATACAAGTAATCACGAAGCTGGGCGGCAAGCTGAGCGAGTCTTATCTCGACCCCGGCTTCCTGTTGGAGAAGCGATTTGGCGTGCGTCAGCCCAAGAAGCTCTCTGGAGGTGTCTCCGTGCTTGTGGCCAATACGCCCATGGATACCGACAAGGTCAAGATCTTCGGGGCCAAGTTCCGCGTGGACAGCACGAGCAAGCTGGCTGAGCTCGAGAGGGCGGAGAAGGACAAGATGAAAGTCAAGGTCGAGAGGATACTGTCGCACAAGATGGATCTCTTTGTGAACCGTCAGCTCATCTACAATTACCCCGAGCAGCTGTTTACGGACGCCAAAGTTAATTCCGTGGAGCACGCCGATTTCGTCGGCGTGGAGCGACTCGCTCTCGCCACGGGAGCGGAGGTTGTGTCCACCTTCGACGCCCCGCAGGCTGTGAGGCTGGGTCACTGCGAGTCCGTCGAAGAGGTCATGATCGGCGATGACACCCTGCTCAGGTTTTCGGGCTGCAAATCGCCGGAAGCGTGCTCCATCGTGCTGCGAGGAGCGACCGACCAGGTACTGGGAGAGGCCAAGCGCTCTCTCCACGACGCGCTGTCTGTTCTCTCCCAGACAGTTGGCTTTCCCTCAACCACGCTGGGCGGCGGCTGCGGAGAAATGCTCATGTCCAAGGCGGTGGACGATGCTGCCGCCAAGTGCGAAGGCAAAGTTGCGTTGGCCGTAGAGGGGTTCGCGAAGGCCTTGCGCCAGCTCCCCACGATCCTTGCCGACAACGCGGGCTATGACAGCAACGAGCTGGTCGCGAAACTGAAGGCGGCTATCTACGGGGGCAAGACCACCATGGGCCTGGATCTGGACCAGGGAGATCTTGCCGACATGAGAGAGCGCGGCATAGTGGAGTCGTTCAAGCTCAAGAACGCCGCTGTCACCAGCGCTTCCGAGGCCGCTGAGATGCTTCTGCGCGTGGATAATATCATCAGGGCAAAGCCTCGCACGGCGGACCGCGATCATGGAATGATGTGAGTACATAAATATATAAACTAGGCTGGCAATGATTTCACGCCCTCGCACTGACTAGACTGACCAAAGTCTGCTTGAGGTCTCCTGCGATATTCGTGCCTCTCACACCTCAAGGGTAGGAACGGTTTTGGTATACGGCTTGATTAGGTCCCATATGAGTACTTGCGAGACATCAGTCGAAAAAAAGCACAGGCTAGGAGTAATTTGAGAGCTAGGGATCCCCATGTCTAAATCGAAACATCTGAGCTATCCGATGCTAGGAAATCAAAAGTACATATGTATGTAGCTTCTATTGTACAATGTGTGCGACTCTCGAAAGCCGATGGAGTAAGCCCGTAGAACTGAACTGAGCAGGTATCTAAGAGGCGTTTTCGGAGACCAAGTATGTGCAGAGAAGGTCGCGCCCGCTTTTCACAAGCCAACGGCCCAGCCGCGGCTCACGAGAGAGGCATACCGACACAAGGAGGCGGGGCTTGTCCTCAACGCGAATTTCCGTCACGCTGATCCCGGTGACAATACCGGAGCCCACCGAGATTTCTCTGACAAGCTCGAAGCTGCGCTGATCCTCGGCCAGCGTCCACATCTTCACCGACCCGGTCCACGACCCGGTGAAGAAGGTGTCGGAGAAGGGGATGGCGGCGATGGCGCTGATTGGGCGCGGCAGCTGCGGAGGAATCTCGACCTTGCTTCCATCGCGCTCTCCGGATGCTTGAGACGGAAGGAGCGGGTCGTCGCTTCCATGGCCCAGGCGTTCGATGAACTGCGGCTTCTTGCGATTGGTGGACCACAGCGAGACGTTCCCGTTGTCGCTTCCCGTGACAAACAGCTGGTGATCGAGCATTGCGCAGCAGTCGATCGATCCTTCCAGTATTGTGTTGCGCGACTCTTCCTGCAGAGCCACGTCACTGGCCGGGACGTTTGCGAATCTGGCTGCGAGCTTGGTGTCTCCTCCTCGAAACGTCAGCCGCGACTCCTCGGGGATCTTCCAGAATATGACAGTGCGGTCTCGGGCACCCACACTCACGCATCGCTCCTGCGACAGGGCGTCGAGCCCGACTATGTGGTCTTGGTGGCCATGCAGGGTCTCTACAAAAGCCCACTGTGTCAGGTCGTAGGTTCGGAGTCGCAGATCGGAGCCGCCAACGTACAGCTCCCGAGTGTTCCTTCGAAAGGCACAGCTCAGAACATCCCCGGTTATTTTGAACTCTCGCAGAAGCTCCAAGCTCTCTGCATTGTGCACCGCGAAGCCACCCGAGTGCCCAGTGACCACCAGGTGGTCTGATGTATTAACGGCCATGCAGAGTATCGGGCCCTTGCAGATGTCTCCGTGTATCTTGCGCTGCTTGGCAAGTCTTGGCTTCAGCTCATCGATGGCATAGCTCCATTTGGTCAGAACGCTGTCCTTCGAGCCGACGTATAGATGGTTTGCGGCCGATGCAATTGTTGTCAAGTTACGTTGCTTCGTAACTCTGGTTTTCTGGATGTTGGTGATCTCAGCGGTTTTCAGGTGGCGGAACATCTGGCCCTTCTGCTCCGCCGCGTCAGTTTGCAGCCGCCTAGCAATAATATCTTCGTCCAAGTCTTTGGCGTCAAACCCCTCGACCAGTTCGCTTTCTAGACTGGCCAGATACTCCTTCGCCAAGCGCCTTCTTTTGTCGGTCTCTGTTTCGTGATCGGACTCATCGCTCTCTTCAACAATATCGTCGGCCTCCGCTGCCATTTCCGACTCGGACTCGCTCGTGACATCATCGCCGGCGTCAGGCGCGCTTCGAGGTCTCCGCGCCTGTTTGTGTAGACTCTTGTCGCTATTTCGCGAGCCATTTGGGGCTGGCCTGGTCCTCTTTCGCGAATTGCTGGGATTTACGAAAAAGTTGTCTGCCATGTTAGCGCCGCGCAAATCGTCCGGGCCCTGCAAGGAAGATTCTTTTTTTCTAGTTTTTTTCTCAGCTACCAAGTAGCTAGCAGTGGGAGGGATTCTCTGAAAAAAATACAGGTGACCTAGCCCTACAGGCTAATAAATAAAGGTACAAAGTGATATTAAGGGGCCGCGCGGTGCTGCTGCTAGTCGCACTGACGCTGCGAAGGCCTACGAAATGCGTCGAGTCAACTGTTTATTTCTTTGACTCCAATTAGGGCGCAGGCGCCTCGAAGTTCAATGCAAGCGGGGCAGATCAGCGGCATCACAGCTCTTCGAGCGAGCTCCCTGCATCGAGGACGTGTTCCCGCGCCTCTAGGAGCTGCAAACGAGATTTTTTGTCTTGCTCCTGCGCCACACTCGCACTCAGTTTTGCTAACAGCTCGGTGAACATGGCCTGCATAGGTAGCCGGAGACTGCTCACAGCGCGTACGTAGCTGAGCTCCGAGGCCACCAGGGCCATCGCTACGTAGAGCTTGGAAAGAATCAGGATAGACGTGGCGTCATTCGCGGACGCCTCCGGAAGCAGTGTTTCCAGGTCAGCCAGAATGTCGAACATGTATAGGAGCTTCTGGCTGTCGCTCTCTGTGGCGGCGAGCCGCTTGTGCTCTTGCAGTTCGCGGTCGAGAGCGTCTGCCAGACGGCTGAGACTGTCCTCGTGTAGCTTCGATTTTGTGTCGAACTTCTTGATGTCGTTGTGGATGCCTTCGAGCGATGGCTCTCCTCTTCGCACGGACTCCACGGAAGACACAAACTCCTCGAAGTCTTGATTGACTAATTCCAGGAGCTCGTCATGCAGCCTCGTCTCCCACTGTTTGACTGATTCCTGCAGCTCGTTCAGAGATCTGAAAGCCGCATGGTCCGTAAGAAACTGCTGGGTGTCGAACCCATCTTCAGCGAGACTCGCTCTGCAGATTTCCTTTGGCTGGGGCAAACTCGCGCCGTCGCTGTCTGATTCATCCTGGAGATCTTGCAGAGTGTCCAGTGTCCATTTCATGGAAGCGAGCCGGCTCACCTGCGTTCTGCTTCACCCTGTGCTGGTCCGGCTTTGTCCCCTCGGTGAGTGTGAGGTGTGCCCTAAGCACTTTCCAACCACACGCGCGCACACACTCCACTCTCCCCTATTCTCTCTCTTCCGTACTCTTAAATCTCTGTCCTCCCTCGCAAGTACTAGCAGTATGCTGTGCCTCCGCAAATTGATCCTAACCGCGGAGCCACAGGTAAGACGCGTCCGGCGCGTCTCTCTTTCAAAAGGTTGAAAAGGCGCGAGCGTATAGTGCAGGTATCTGAAGTTCGAGGTTCTTTCAATCTCTTGCTCGATGCATGTTCTATATCCTCACACAACAGGGCGCATGAGCCTCAGCTACAGCCCTGATGGCAAGTTCGTTCACACGGTCGGTGACAACATGATGGCACGAAGGCTCTTAGTCGGCACCCCGGACGGGGTTCCTGACACGATTGAGCTGAACTACAATGCCTACGACGTGGCGAGCACTGACAAGCATCTGGCTATCTGCGGTGAAGCGGGCTCAGCCGAATTGTTCAACATTGAGTCTCACCTGCGCATCGGGCATCTCTATAGATCGAGTTTACCGCTTCGATCTATAGGCTTCTCGTGTGATGGCGAATGGGCGGGTATCACTGGAGACGAGGCTTGCCGGATTGTAAATGTGAACGACATCACGGAAATGATCAGCATTCCTTTCGAGAACGTCAAGCACTTGACCTTCCATCCAGTGTCGCCTTCTGTAATTGCTATCTCTACTCTCGATGGTGTTGTGCGAGCCTACGATATGATCCAACAGTCGACCCTCGGTGAAGTAGAAACGGTAGTCCCCTCGGTGACCCAAGTCGAAGACAATAGGTCCACCGCCGCCGTTTGGTGCCCCAAAGGTAACTCTTTCGCTTTGCCCACGAAAACGTTCGACATCGGCCTAATAGACACAAGCGACTGGCTTGTCGCAGCAAGATTCACAAATGGGCATACTAATGCAATCACCACCTGCGCCTGGAGCCCCAACGGCCGCTACCTAGCGTCTGGTGGTCGAGATAATCAACTACTGATATGGGACGTGGAGAAACGCTCTATCATTCAAAAACACAGTGTGGAGGAGGTCTGCGAGGTTCGATGGCATCCCCACAGCAACGAGCTGAGCGCCGCCACGAGTAAAGGCCAGCTGTACATTTTCGGAAATGTCATCGAAGATAGTATGCACCCTCCAACTGGGGGCGACCCGATTGATCCCCTGCCAAAGAAGGCCTCAAAACTACTACAACCAGCAGGTATAGCTAGCAACGATCTGGCCAATTCCGACAACGAGGAGGATGAGAGCCTCTTTGTCTCGAATGACGAGCTGGCGCCTGAGGACCTAAGCTTGTCGAGGAGAGCCCGCGTGGAGAACAATAATGACTTTTCGATGCGAAGAAAACGCCAAAAATTCTCGTCTGCGGGGCTAGCACGAACCACTCAGCCTCAGCAAGTAGCCTTCCAAAGCGGAAGCACACCCTGGATCAACCAAAAACGGTACCTTTGTATGACGTCTATTGGGTATGTATGGTGCGTGAGGCAGTCGAGCACCCATCACTCTGCCACGATAACTTTTTTCGACCAGAGCGCGCATAGAGAGGTCCACTTTCACGATAACGATAAGTTTGACCTGGCCGCCTTGACCTCTCAGGCCTGCATATTCGCTAATTCATCGACCGGAAAAGTCGCTGTGAGGTTTCATTCTTCCATGAGCGACAACTGGGAAACCCAGCTTGACATATCGATTGACCAGGGGGTCCAATGCCTGGCATTGTCATCGGAAGTCGCTGTCATTTTCACCAAGTCTGGATTCATGCGCACCTACACACTGTTTGGCACGCCTCTTTCGGTGTGTGGCGTTGGCGGCGGTTGTTCGGACAGGAGCAGCGTTGTTACTAGCAGCGCCCACGGAAACGAAGTTCTTGTGATACATCAAAGTTCAGAAAGCTATATCTACACATTCGAAGATGTCGCCCGAGAGAAGGTGTTTCAGGGGAACCTTCCGCTTGGAATTACCGCAGGAAACAAAATTCAGGCGAGTTTCTTCTCCGAGTCCGGGGAGCCATGCGTCATGGACTCAAGTGGCGTACTCCATACACTAGTCCACGGCCGGCAACCCGGGCAAGCTAAGTGGACTCCGGTACTGGGGCCACCTCCGGCCGACGCTGAGATCAGGAAGCGATATTGGCCCCTTGGCGTGCAAGACGCGAAGCTGCTTTGCGTAGTTCTCAAGGGACAGCAGCAGTACCCGAATATCCCAATTCCTATAACTGATGAGATTGATCTACTGGTGCCGGGCTTGCCAGCGAACGAGGCATCCTACCTCGTGTCTAGGGTGCAGCATGACCAGCTTCGCGATAGAGTGGCCTATATCACGCAACTCGAGGGCGTCGAGCCGGATGAGGAGATGCAAGAGACACTCGAAGAAAGCGCAATAGAGCTCGACAAAATGCTTTTGAGACAGTTTCAATTGGCTTGCCAGGACAAGCTTCTGAATCGTGGTCTACAGATCGTGCAGCTAATTCAAACGCCGCAATCCTTACAGGCTGCTGCCAAAGTCGCAGCCGCGTACCAACTCACCTCGCTAGCAACGAAAATTCAGGATGCTATCGAGTAGATATGTGTATATAGCAGTATAAGACTGTAGCGCGCAAGTTCATGATTAGGAGCTTTTTGCCTGCGACTTGCTTTCCTAAAGTCGATGATTGCCTTCCCCTGTTTTTTTTTTTTTTTTTTTTTTTTTTTTTTTTTGGTTTGTTTTAACATTAGTTGGAAGATGGCCTATATCTGGTTTCACTATCGCATGGACTTCACGGATTAGCGCTTTACCTCAATGGGCTAGATGCTCGACTTACATAACCTCAGACGAAGATACGCCCTGAGCTGCCGTTTATCGTTTAGTAGTACGTGCGAGTCCCAACCGTTTTGGTTTGTGGGGCATAAATTTCCGATGCATCACTTGGAGCTCTCGCCGGGTGGAGGGTTGAGGGGCCTTGCCGCGATTGGTGTCAATTTTCACGGTGCAGATAGGACCAGGGTAGCGGTTACGTGTGTGGCCGCAACTGTTCACAGTCCTCGTGAGAGTCGCAAGTAAAGGAGAACATGCTAGATTCGAGAACAAGCATAAGGAGGTATTCTTCTGTTACTTGGAAATTTATTTTCAAGATGAGAGTAATGCGTTATACGATATGTGAGTACGAGAGCGTTCGCTAAGTTTCTCGAACTTTCTCCGTGATCTCTTCGAATCTTCGAGAACGTTGGAAGATGGTGGAAAACTTAAGAACTTGCCGATGACAAACGCCCTAACCCCAGGTACTATAGAGGTATAAAATATCAAGTTTCACTCGTCTTGTCCAGTCTTTATCAACATTTGATTCCTATCTATTTTAGAATCAACAAAAATGACTAACGCAGTTGGAATTGATTTGGGTACCACCTACTCTTGTGTGGCCCACTTTGCTAATGATCGCGTCGAGATTATTGCTAACGACCAGGGTAACCGAACTACCCCGTCGTTCGTTGCATTCACGGACTCTGAGCGTCTAATTGGTGATGCCGCCAAGAACCAGGCTGCCATGAACCCGCAGAACACCGTCTTCGACGCCAAGCGTCTTATCGGACGCAAGCTCAACGACCCAGAGACCCAGAACGATATCAAGCACTTCCCTTTCAAGGTCGTTGGCAAGGGTGACAAGCCCGCTATTGAGGTCGAGTTCAAGGGTGAGACCAAGACATTCACTCCCGAGGAGATCTCGTCCATGGTTCTCACAAAAATGAAGGAGACCGCTGAGGGTTACCTCGGCGGCAAGGTTGACCAGGCTGTTATCACGGTCCCTGCCTACTTCAACGACTCTCAGCGCCAGGCCACGAAGGACGCTGGTACCATTGCCGGTCTTAATGTCCTCCGTATCATCAACGAGCCCACCGCCGCTGCTATCGCATACGGTCTTGACAAGAAGGGCGAGGGCGAGCACAACGTTCTGATCTTCGATCTTGGTGGTGGTACTTTCGATGTGTCGCTGCTCAGCATTGACGATGGCATTTTCGAGGTCAAGTCTACCGCCGGTGACACTCACTTGGGTGGTGAGGACTTCGACAACCGTCTGGTCAACCACTTCACGCAGGAGTTCAAGCGCAAGTACAAGAAGGACATCTCGGGCAACCAGCGTGCTCTTCGCCGTCTTAGAACGGCTTGCGAGCGTGCTAAGCGTGCTCTCTCGTCGTCCACTCAGACTCCTATTGAGATCGACTCTCTCTACGAGGGTATTGACTTCTACACGTCGATCACTCGTGCTCGTTTCGAGGAGATGTGCCAGGACCTCTTCCGCTCGACGATGGCCCCTGTCGAGAAGGTTCTCAAGGACGCCAAAATTTCCAAGTCTGACGTCCAGGAGATCGTGCTTGTTGGTGGCTCCACCCGTATTCCCAAGATCCAGAAGCTCGTCAGCGACTTCTTCTCCGGTAAGGAGCTGAACCGCTCGATCAACCCGGATGAGGCTGTTGCGTACGGTGCTGCTGTCCAGGCGGCCATCCTCACTGGTGACACCTCCTCCAAGACTCAGGACCTGCTGCTTCTCGATGTTGCCCCGCTGTCTCTTGGTATCGAGACCGCTGGCGGTCAGTTCACCAAGCTGATCCCGAGGAACAGCACCATCCCGACCAAGAAGTCGGAGATCTTCTCCACTGCCGCCGACAACCAGCCGGGTGTGCTTATCCAGGTGTTCGAGGGTGAGCGCCCGCTCACACGCGACAACAACCTGCTGGGTAAGTTCGAGCTCAGCGGCATTCCCCCTGCCCCGCGCGGCACCCCTCAGATCGAGGTCACCTTTGACGTTGACGCCAATGGTATCCTGAACGTGTCGGCTGTTGATAAGAGCACCGGTAAGTCTCAGAAGATCACCATCACCAACGACAAGGGCCGTCTTAACAAGGACGACATTGAGCGTATGGTCGCCGAGGCTGAGAAGTACAAGGAGGAGGATGACAAGGAGGCCAAGCGCATCCAGGCCAAGAACGGCCTCGAGTCTTACGCCTACTCGCTCAAGAACTCGCTCAGCGAGGACGCCTTCAAGGAGAAGGTCGAGGAGGCCGACCGCACGAAGCTCGAGTCGGCTATCTCTGAGACCATCGAGTGGCTCGACAACACTCAGTCCGGAACCACCGAGGAGTACGAAGAGAAGCAGAAGGAGCTTGAGGGCGTTGCCAACCCCATCATGATGAAGTTCTACGGTGGTGCTGGCGGCCCTGGCGCTGCTCCTGGTGCTGGTGCTGCAGGCGGTGCTGCTCCGGGCGGTGACGATGGCCCCACCGTCGAGGAGGTCGACTAAGCACATTCGACGCATGCCAATCTATATAACTATTTGATATACATAAATTGTCATTAATTTTCACACCAATCTGCCTCCACCACATTCAACATCATGAAGTGGTGATTGAGTTGGTCGGTCAGTGAGCCTGTTGACGCTCGGTAGATGTCTGTGGAATGTGAATCGAATCTCTCGAGTCTCTATGTAACTTTTCGTAAGTTTCTCTTTATTTACTTCAGTTTCCTTTTGAAATTTTTTTTAGAAAAGCTCGTCGGCGTACGGCAGAGCGTACGTCTGGCCAACGACCGACAGCACGCGCTTGCCTTCCACAATGCTCTTGGCGGCGGCCGCGATGGACTCCGCACTCACCTTGTTGAGGTCCACCTGCTCGGTCAGCGCGGCGCTGAGCGTACCCGCGGCCTCGGCCTGCGCAAACTTCGCGGTGGCAATGGCCTTCGCGGCTAGCTGCTCGTCGACGCCGTTGGCGGCCTGCTTGATCGTCTCGGCTGTGGTCCTGATGGCGTGCGAGACGGCGTCCGCGGAGCCGCCTCGGATGACGACGTAGAAGAGCGAGGCATCGCTGAACTTCGCATTAACGACCTCGAGCTTGACCGGCAGCTCGTTGAGGAGACCGAAGCTCTTCGACCACTTCACGTTGCGGCCGCCAAGCACGTACTGGAGGGCCTCGAGGCAGGGCTTCGTCGTGGTGGGGAAGGCGAGCACGGCGGCCTGCTCGAGGCCGGCGTGCTTCACGCGCGCCTCGCCGCTGAAGAACTGCGAGGACTTCGTGCTCAGGCCGGAGGCCGAGTCGCTAAGCTTGGCGAAGTCCTTGCCGGCAAACTGCTCCAGGTCGGCCTCGGAGACGTTGCGGCCAAAGAGCGAGAGCTGGCTCGGCTTGAAGGCGTGGCTGCCGTACTCCACGACCTGCTCGAGCGTCAGCGGAGACTCGCGGCTCACCACGGTGGGGTTGGCCAGCCCGGTGCGGAAGGCCGCCTCGTAGGCGCCCTCCAGGGCCACGTAGACAGGGTCCTCCCGCAGCTTCGCCGCCTCGAGCTGTGCGAGCGGAACAACCTCCTCGTTGAACTCGTACTTCTTGTACAGCGGCTGCGAGACCGTGTCGGCAAGGGCCTCCACGAAGTAGGGCAGGTCCTCCCGCAAGAACCGCGTGGTGAGCACAAGGTTCTCCTTTCCTAGCCGTGCATTAGCCTGTCCGCCGAGGAGCTCCGACTCCCGCTGTAATCTTATGCCGGAACGGGTCTTCGTGTCCTTGAACGCGAACTTCTGCAGCAAGTGGGCCACACCGGGGGCAGGCTCGTAGCGCGACCCCGCCTTCACGACGAGCGAGAGCTCGCTGGCGCCCAGACCGTTCTCGACGGCCTTCGACGAAATCAGCCGACGACCGGCTTGAGCCGCCCGCGCAACATGCTGTCCGCGAACACCGAACATTGTCAATATGTGGATCAGATGGTGAAGGGAAATTGTGATTTTGTTGGATAACGTGAGGTGTGATTCGCCGGGGGTAGACGTCACGTGCCGGAGAGCGCAGTGCGCTTCGAGGATAGGGCCTACTCTTTACCGTGCGCCCGCGTGTACCAAGTGATGGTGATCCTAAGGGTGATCCTGTGGACTATAGCTGCTCTTTCACAGGTTCACGCCAATCTAGCCTTTTGAGCGCATTAGTTGCAGTACCGTGCACCTTCTCTAGCAGCTCTAGTGCGGCTTGACGTTCGTGGGATCGGTGATCTAGGTAAGTACCCTAAATACTATTGACAATAAGATTGATGCACCCATCTATCTACGGCATCTATAGCTGATTGCAGTCTCGATGTCTGCTTGCACAATCTAGTAGCACGTACATAGAAGGGCGCTGCCATATAGTGGCATATCGGGGGAAGCCGCCTACAAGCTGGCTCAAGCTCTCACTGCACAGATATATTATACACACGAAGCCGAACGGAGATATCTGAGTGCCATTTATATATCCCTGGTGCTGATACTCGACGCGGAATATGCCTTTTGCTCGCAAGAGCAGCAGGAGCTGGTCGCGGGCCTATACGGACTAGTCGCAACGTTTCATTTATACATGTGGCCGCGCAAACGACAGTCATTCAATCTATCAGTCCCAATTTAGCCATAAGAGGCCCGAATCTTCTCTTCGCTCCTCAAGTTGCCAAAGTAGCGTGTGTGTTTACCCAAAGCGATCGTGAGTTCCTCGTTGTGCTTCAATATTGGGCCAGGGTATAAAATATTCTCGATCTTATGGTGACGCCGGCCCTGGTGGACCTCGTCTGTGCTCTGTATGAGGACCTCTACGGCAGGGTTGGCGCACAGATTCTTCGCTTTCTGCTGGCGAAGGGCCGGGCGACGGCCTCTGAGATCGTGAAGGCAACGGGATTGACTCCTACTGCGGTTCAGCGTACCCTGGTCAGCATGGTCACGAACCACTTCGTGCTCTTTTGGCAGCGTAACAACCGCACTCACTACTTTGGCAACAGCCATCGAGCTTATAGCCTTCTCTGGCTGGGGGAATTGCTCGCGCGGGTGGCGCCGGGGCAGAAAGACGCCTTGACACAATGCGTCATGGAAGGTCTTGTTAAGCGAACCGAGGAGAACCAACCACTTATTGATATGCAGCACTTGGAAGAAGCCATGGAATGGGAATTCTGGCCGGAATCAGAACTAATAGAAAGCATTGAGGCGGAGAAGCAAAAGGAGGTCCAGTCGAATCCAGAGACCATGGGCAAGAGCGAAGCCGCGAAGCGAACACAGGTCATTGCGGACGCGCAGCGTGATCTGCAGCGAATACGTATGCGGCCCGCGGCCCATGGCGCTGCCAGAGACTCTGCTCTTTACAAAATCAGTTTCTCCAAGTTCTTGATCGAGAGTCGCAGAGACGAGCTAACGTCGTTCGTGAGCCGAGCAATTGGGTCCGTGACTGCTCGACTTTACGAAATCGTACTGCGGCTAAGCGAACCGTCCATACGAGAGCCTAAAGCTATCAGAGTTCCCACCCCAGAGACTACGGTGACCACAGAGCAAATAATTGGACAGCTCGGGGATGAGCTAATTGCGGAAATGCGATCCGTATTCGAGCGCAATTCCGTGGAAAGCGTCGAGGTCAAGGAGGAGAGCAGCGCCAAGCGCGCAAAGACCAACACAGGGGCCGCGCTGAACATGTCCAACGCCAAGACCGCTTTTGCGCTGGCTTCTATGAAACCCGCTGAGCTGGTCAACAAGCATCTCGACCTCCTCGTGGAAAGTAAGCTTGCCACGTTCATACACCGCGTCAGCAGCCGTCAGGGCGGTGAATGGTTCGTCCCCTTCGAAAAAGTCGTTGCCGATCTTCAGCGAGAAACGTTCGACGAAATCGTGACTACAAGTCTCGGCGTGCCCGCAGCCCGCCTCGTCAGGCTTCTCAGAACGACAGGAAAATTGGACGAAAAAATGCTCGGAAACCATGCGCTACTGCCGGCGCTCGAGATCCGACATCAGATGAGTGCCCTAGGGTTCTACGGCTTTGCAGATATACAAGAGCTCGCAAAGCCTAATGACCGTAATACCTCGGCCGCTGCGCAGAAGCGCAGCCTGTTTCTGTGGTACCATAGACCTCAGTGGGCATACAGGCGGCTCACGGATCTGCTGTATGGCCAGTTGCTGGTCACATTGAGAGAGACGCAAGCGCTCCGCTCAAAACATCAGACTTTGCTGGCGAAACTCAGCCGCGAGGACGTTCAAAGTAACGTTGACCAGTACTTGACCGAGCGAGAGAGAGAGGGTTTGGCCGAATTCCAGAAGCAGGAGCGCAAAGCCTACATGAAGATGAACATGATAGACCGGCACGTACGTATATTCCAGGAGTATTAAAAGAAAACGCCCCTTTGGAGACAGTTATCATGCTTCCTCAACTCTTCCTAAATGCACCTAGTAAGAAAATTGTACTTATATTTACACTGGTCAGGAGCAAGTTATACTTGGATAGTCGCAGCTCCAATAGAGGAGGTAAACTCCACTAATTGCCGAGAGGCGGTGACTGCAACTATCCACTCACGCATCCCAACAAGACACAACGCAACTGATTGTTGGCACTTATCAGCTATCGAATATTATGAGACCCCAGCCATACTCAAACCGCGATGCGGCGGTTGGTCCAGAGCCGGCGCGCGTTGAGTGTAACATCCGGCTTCTCACTGATCACCAGATCCGAGCCAATGGCTCCGGCGAAAAATATGGGTTTGTACTTTTGTGACATCCAGAATGTCGGAAGGTCATCCGAGTTTGAGCCCTCATCGACCACGACGGCCCTATCTACGTCTTCCTCCTCCTCTTCTTCTTCGTCCGGTCTCGTGTCCTGCGCCCTCCGTTTTCGTAAGGGTCTGCTGCTGCTGAAATCAATGGTTGCTATCCAGCTGGGCCCCCAAAGCCACACTCTGTCGGACTTTCCAACGCCACAAAAGACGCCGTGTGCGGGTTCTGGCGTCGCAGTGAGCTGGGGTGGCATTCTTCCCAAGTTCAGGCGGCTCCAATGGGTGAGTTGACCTGACTGGACATCAAATTCTGTTACTTCGCGGTCAGAAGAAGCCACAACGAGGCTCTGCGGGTTTCGGAAGCCAAGTGCAGTTATCTCTGCGGAGAGCATGGGTAAAGAGGAGACGGTTTTGCCCGTTAAAGTGAATATCTCAACATAGCGGTTATGCCTCGCCACGGCCACCAAACCGTTGCAAACTGCCAGCAGAGCGATTTGGTTGATGTAGTCAAGTTTTTTGGGCGCGGTCCTGGCCGGATCAGCGACAATGGTTTCAGTCTCCCCACTGCTCGTGTCCAAGCTAAAACACGTGTCATCGTCGCTCACAATTACAAGTTTCTCGGGCTCGGCCCATTTGAGTAGCTTGACGCCCGTCTCGTCGAGCGAGTTCGGAAGCGGAATCGGCGAGATGCTGGCCCCGTCGATGAGAAACAGTTTTAAGGAATAGAGGGTTCCCACGGCCAAGAGGCCAAGCTGAGGGTCGAACGAGGCGGACGTGATGTACTCGTCGCCGCTGACTTTGACCTTGGCTTTCAACTTGCGCGACTTCCCGTGCAGCTGCCAAATGGATATGACCTGCTCGTTCCATTCGGTGATGTAGTCGTCGACCGCTTCGGCTTGTGGTCTAGATCTTGTAGAGGCGAGTCTTCGGTGAGGCCGCGAGACGAAGTCTTGAACGCTGCTCACGACAAAATTGGGCTCCAGCCCACCGCTCACGAGCAATGAGAGCCTTCCACACTCAAAACTGGACATGCATCGAATATCGTGTGTGTGAGCAACACTGCTGTTCATTACCGTCCATCGTCGAACCTTGGCGTCGGTGAGCTTCGTGTTGATTATTTTCTGGTCCAGCCCGCTCGAGAACAGCGAGGTACCGTCGAAGCTAGCGGCCAGGCACAGGACGTCGCCCTCGTGCGCCTGTAGACTCTGCTGCAAGCTCCATGTTTTAGTGTCCCAGATCTTCACGAAGCCATTTGAGTCTCCGCTGATGAGCTGGCTAGTCTGAGGCAGGGCCAAGACCGTCCATGCCACTGTTTCCTCCCCAGCTGTTGAGCTTCCATGCTTGCCGCGGATCCGCTGCATATCGACACGGAGCGTTACGACTATGCGCCCCTGCTCTATATCCCACACACGCAGTTTGCCGTCAAATCCACCGGCCGCGATCTCGTTCGAATTGAGCCAGGTCAGACTCGCAAGGGAGGCATCTGCTCCGCCCAGACGCTTCACAAACTCGAGCTGGTCCTCCCCAATGCTGAAAATGACGACCGATCCCTGCTCCGTAGCTACAGCCAGTTGTGTTTGGTCCGGCGAGGCAGACATCTTCCAGATGGTGCCAGCGTCGCTTCGAGAGAATTGGAGGGGCAGCCCGCTTCCCAGGTCCCATTCCACAATTGTGTCTGTGCCTCCTACCGAGAACAGTCGATATCGATCCCCTGCCTTGATCCAGCAAAGGTCTTCGACCGTTCTTCCTCGGGCTCCTGGCAGGACGGTCTCGCACGCCCAGACCATTGGGTTCCAGATCTCTATGTCACCGTTGGAGCGACCGACGGCAAGCCTCGTCGCTCCCGGCACTTGAGCCTTCGGGCCAAGCGACGGGGCATTAAATGCCAGAGCCGAGACTCCTGGTCGTTCGTAGTCCATAAAACGGCATCTATGGACCGGAATTGACATTGGCACGAGTTCTGGTTGAAAACTTCCTGACCAGCTCTGGGCAAAAAATTATATGTGTGGGCAAGGTCATCTGTAGATGTCAATGGCAGCGCCAAGAGAGCGTCTCTGAGGACGCGCGCAGAGCTGTGAGAAAGCCTCAAGCCGAGCTGGGAAATCGTAACTGCGCTTTTGCTTTTTGAAACGTAAATCTGGACGACGACAAAACTGGACCCGGCCTGGATGCCAGAGTGCCGGCGAAGTCCCCAAAGAAGACGTAAGCTACCAGCTTCCGATTCAGAATTTCTTGAACGCAGAGGAACTAGCTTCGGCAATTACTTGTAATTAGCTAGCTAACAAGCAAGAAGAAATATGAGGGAACTGGCGAACGGCGCGTCTGCCTTGGGGTGGGGAGGACTAGGGCGTCAGGAACATGCAGAGCCGGTGGTGGCACCACCACCCTGGGCTCGAATGCGCGGTGGTGGTCGAGATACTGACTCGCCCTATATAAACGTGCATCACTTTCCGAACTTGTTCGCCTGCATGCTCTGGTTTCGTCGGAAGGAAAGCAGAGTCGTGCGAAAGACACAGGAGTCGCTGCACAATGCGACCCCTGCTCTGCGCCGTCTCCTAGCTTCTGAGATCGAGTTTCTAGAGTCAGCGATTCAAAGCGAGAGCGACACGGATGATGAACTCGACACGAGAAGTGTTTACACCCGGCGCAGGTTGAGCCACGTTCTGAAACTGGCAGACAACGTCCACCTCAAATTGAAGCTGGACAAGCCTAGCAGACGCACATTGCCCGTGATCATGTATTTGAACGCGCTCGACCCTAGCAACAAGGGCTTCGCATTCTACTGCTGGCAGATCATGGGGGGACTGGAGAAGGACTCAATTGAGCTCTTCCAGCTGCATTGTGTCGAGCTCAGAAACCTCTACACGTATCTGCTGAGCAGACTCGACAGTCTCTAGGACTGGGTGGGTGTACGAGCCCAGGTTAGCGCGCGGCCCTCGCATAAGCACCGCTCTCCTTTTCCAGGGCGCGGAGGCGCACATTGAGCGCGCGCCCTTTAGGCCGCATCTCTGTGGTGGAAACCCGCTTATGCCCCTACCCACACCCCTTGACCCAAGATTTTTTTTCTCGGGCTTTTGGGTCAAAATTTCACCATCACCTGGCACAGTGCAGCAGTGCCAAAAAGCCAGTCAACAAGCCGTACACCTTCAATTGATTCCTTCAGTTGATTGCAAATGGCATCGTGCTCGGATGATGTGATCTGGCAGGTGATCAATCACCAGTTCTGTGCGTTTAAGATCACAACGCAGCAGGAAGACAGCTTTTGTCGCAACGAGTACAATGTCACTGGCGTGTGCTCGCGGATCACTTGCCCGCTTGCCAACGCGCAGTACGCCACTGTGCGCAACATCGACGGGCAGATTTATTTATACATGAAAACGGTGGAGCGCCAGCATCTCCCCAACAAGTGGTGGCAGCGTGTGAAGCTCTCCAAGGACTACGACGAGGCGCAGAAGCAGCTCGACGAACACTTGCAATACTGGCCGGACAGACTCGTGGACCGATGCAAGCAGCGACTCACGCGATTGACCCAAGTGCAGCTGGCGGAGAGACGTCTAGCGATGCAGCAGGACGAGCGGCACTACACCACGAAGTCATCGAAGGTGAAGCGACGAGAACAAGCGCGAGAGCGCAAAGCACTAGTAGCAGCCAAGCTGGAGCGCGCGATTGAGCGCGAGCTTCTAGACCGCCTCAAGAGCGGCGCGTACGGCGACCAGCCCCTGAACGTCGACGAGTCCGTGTGGAAGAAGGTGATGGCCACCATGCATCCGGAACAGGCCGACGCAGAGGCCCAGGAGGAGAAGGCCGCCGAGGCCGAGGTCGAGCGGGAGGCCGACGTGGGCGAGGTCGAGTACGTCGAGGACGACGAAGAGGACGAGGAGGATCTCGTGGACGTCGAGGACATCGAGCAGTGGCTGGACGAGTCCGACGCGGCGACGGGCTCAAGCTCCGGCGCCGGCTCGGACTCGGACTCGGATGCATCTTCCGGCTCGGACACGGACAAGAAATCGGCGCCGCGACCGAAGCCACGCAAGCGCGTGAAGGCGGCGAAGCCCCTTCCAAAACGACGCAACGTCGAGTACGAGTTCGAAGAAGAGCGCGGGCAGGTCGCGCGGGCGTGACACCTGCCACTGTGTTCTTCATTGGTACATATTGTAGAAGGGCGGGCATTATCCTGTTTAGCGCATCCTCATATAATCGTGTGTAAACAACATAGGAACTGAGTGGGTAGCTTGGAGGTGAGGAACTCTAGTTTCTGATGTTTTTCGCTTTGACATTTAAGTACAGAGCGAAGCCACCAAATTTGTGGCCCAATGTAGGGGCGGCGGAGGCGGCGCGAGTTGTGTCAGCCTAAACGGGGCCAACATGGGCGATCAGCCCTGCGCGTGCGGCTGCGCTGTAAATTAAGAGATTCTTGCTGTGCTAAAGTGTAAATTATATTATCTTGCGGCTGCCTTTGTTGAGACCGGATGGATGGCAACGCGGCGGCAGGACAAACCAAGGAGGTAGGAGACATTACCCAGAACAAGTCCGGAGGCCCAGTGCTCGGCGCGCTGTCCTGCCCGAGCAGATACAACGGAGCGGAGCGGTGCGCTGGGCACTGAACGTAGAATTTATTAAAACATGGACGCGCCAGGCAGTCCTGCGCCGTGGGACGGGGCGCTCATTGGTGCGACGAGCGGCGACGCAGCCAGTGGGGAGTCGGCTTTTGGCGACGGGATGGTCGGCGACTCGAGTCGCGCCGGGAAGCCTGGCGAGGACATGTTCGGGCCCGAGATGCTCGGCGGAAGCAGGGTGTCGGAGTCTTCTGAGACGTGCACGTTTGTATGTACGGCGCTGGCGACGGCCGTAGGCACCGGGACCCACTCGCCCTGGGGCGACAGCGTGCGGAGCTGCAGAACGCTATTCGTGACGGCGGGCAGGCGCGCCTTGAGCTCGATGGAGCCCGGCTGCGAGGGCGCGCCGTCGGTGACGAACTGGCAGAGCAGCTTCGTGGGCGACTGCCCGCGGCGCAGGTGCTGCGGCTGCGTGAAGCGCCACGTCACGCGCTGCTTCTCGCGTGAGAACGTGGCGACGGGTTTCGACTGCGCGGACTGCGCGCGCGCCGAGCCGCGGATACTGACGGCAATGACCAGGTCTAAGACCTCGATCTCGTCGCCGCCGACGTAGAGGTCGCTCAGCTGGAAGGACAGGACGAGGCGCACGGTATTAGTGTCGAAGCGCCAGACCGGCGTCAATTTTAGTGGCACGCGGCCGACGGCCGACTCTGCGGTGTATTGTACAAGCTCGTGGGGCGCGGAAAACATGTTTGTGGGCAGGTCGAAGCTGAGGCTCGACGTCTGGCGCAGCAGCGGGCTGGGCGTGAGCTTCGACTTCGGGTCGGCCAGCAGAATGCCGAGCACAATCGACTGTTGCGCGCTCGCCGCGCCGCCGTTGACCTGCGCCAGCGCCTCGCCCTTTATGCTGCCCCTCACGAGCTCCTCGCCCTCATACTCTGCTTCGATGTGCTCCACCGCCGCGGCGACAAGACCCTCGACGGCCGGAAGGGGCGGAAGGATGGGCGCACGCGCCGAGCTCAACGAGGCGAGTGATGAATTCGCCTGTTCGAAAGACTGGAACTGCGTCGGGAACCGGGCCGCCGGGGTCCAGAACTGCTCGGGCGAGCCGGGCGTGGCCGCCGCCATATGCGCCGAGGCATGTGGCGTGCCCGGAATCGGCGGCAGCGGGCCCAGCTTGTCGCTGCGCTCCAGGCCGGAGACGCCCGGCACTATCAGCGAATTGCGGCCAGAGTCTGTCGCTGGAGGCAGGTTCGTGAACACCTGCGAGCCCACGCGCGAGTCGCGCGTCTCCCGCGCCTCGCGCTGGCTGCTGCTCCGCTGCAGGCTTCCGGAGCGCTGGGCGCGCTGCACAGACGCCGCCGACGGCGTGCGATTCAGCGAGCTCTGGCGGTGGACGCTGCGCGTGGGGGGCGGGGCCGGCGCAGCGTGGCTCGCCGCCGCGGCCGCGTCGGAGGGGACGTCCAGTGGCGCGCCGAACTGCGGCGGCTGCCGGGACTGCGTGAGGGAGGCAGCGCCTGAGTTCTGGGCGTACAGCTGCTGAGACTGCTGGTGCTGAAAGTCCGGCTGGTGCTGCTGCTGCTGGTGCTGCTGCACGGGCGACTGCGATCTTGTCGGGCTGGCCTGGCCGTTGCCGCTGCCCGCTGTTCGTGGCTGCGCCTTGGTGGGTGTTATCGGCGCCGCGTAGGCCGCGTCCTCATTGCTCATACCGAAGTGGGGCACGGCCGAAGGCTGGTTCAGCGACGCAGCCACCGCGGCCGCCGAGGTGGGCGGCGCGGCGCTGCCCGCGCCCGTTCCCGGCGCGCGCCGCGGCGGCGAGGGCGAGTAGAGCCCGTCGTCGGGAACGTCTCTTATCCGCTGGTGGCGCAAGGACGACGCCGGGGAGGATGTGAGGGTGTGGCCGCTGAGCTGAGAGTGCTGGCGCGGGCCGAAGTCTGGCGGCCGCGTGAGCCGACCAGCGCCGGCGCTGCCGTAGGCGCCGGGCGGCGTCCGCTGCGGCGACAGGGAGCCGCCCTTGTCCTTCTTCTTGCGGCCGAAGATGGAGCCCACTTTCGAGCGGAGGCCGCCGCCCGGCGACTTCATGTGCGCGGCCGAGTCGCTCTTGTGGCCCAGCCCCATGATCAGGGACGCGCGGCGCCGGACGGTGGATTGGCTTGCCTCGCTCGTCTGGCGCTGCTGCTGCTGCTGCTGCTGCTGCTGCTGTGGCTGCACTGACGTGCCTGATGTGGACGTAGTGGCCGCCGAGGCGTGGCGGCTGTTGGTCGAATTACCGCCACCCAGGGGAGAGGTCGTCGGCGCGAGCGGCGCTACGCCCGAGACGACCTGCGCAACATAGGACGAGACGTCGTCCTTGGGCTCGTACAGGATCCAAGCCTGCATCGCGCGCTCGGCCGTGGTGGTCTCGGCCTGGCCGCGATCCACTTCCACGGTCAGGAAGCGCACCAGGCTGTTCTTCACGTTGTCCAGCCGCTGCTCGTCGATCTTCTGGATCTGGTCTATGGTTTGCGTGGCGGAGCTGGAGCTGCCCGTCTTGAGCTCGTCGATCAGCCGCTCGGCGCGGCTCCAGAATGCCTGTTCCCGGATCGGTCGCTCGGCCTCAACCTGGATGCGCTTTGCGAGGTCGCTGGTGAGGCGGTGCTGCTCGGCGACGAAGTAGGTGACCTTCTGCCAGGGCTCCGTCAGCGTGCCGAAGTCCTCTCCGTCGACGACATGCCGAGACAGGAAGCGCTCGAGCTCCTGAGCATACTGCTTCTGGACCTGGCTGTAGTCCTTCAGCCAGTCGGCGACCCGCTGGTTGGTGTGCTTGCCATTGAGAGCGCGAGCCCGTAACAGGTCCGCCCCATTGTAGGGGGCGTTTTTGCTGATGGCCGCAGAGTAACTGTCGCCCATTGCTAAACTCGAGGGCGCTTCGGGTCCTGAGGTCGACTTTTAGAGGGATCGAGCAAATCACTCAATAACATGGGAGAATCGGTCGGTGGAGGCAGGGTCGGTTGCTGACTCATGGCCTGCTCTCTGCCCGAAAGGGCAGGTTTTGCAAATTAACGGTGCGTCCTCCTCAACGTTCTTCCCGCCGACCCATGCGTAATCAGCTGCGCAACGCGTAGTCATGCACCTGTTTGCCCCATCACATCGCTGCGAGCGAGGGTGCCGCGTGTGCCGTCCATGCACGCGCTGAACGTCCCAGCTGCCAAAGAAAAAAAGAAAACAGAAAGTCGTGCGTTGTGAAAAATCCCTCAATGCAAAGCTCTCATTGTTTTTCAGCTCCTTGAATATCATGCTGCTACAGCACACTACGCCACAAGAAGCGTGAGCGGCCTCAACTCGAGAAGCCGACTAAAAACCGCCCTACTTCAACGCCACCAAGCCCGCGGCTCGTAAGGTGGCTGGGCCAGTAAGCAGTCCCGTGGGCAGACTTGACGCCTCGCTGTTCAAGAGCGCTTCCCTCGCACTTCGAAATGTGCTCGCCGGCATTGCGACGGACGTGAACGGCTTAGGCGGTCAATCGCCTTCTGTCGCTCATAATTCTCTTCCTTGTGATTTAGAAAATAATACTACAAAGTTGACACTGTGTAGCCGTCAGGCCAAGACGTTACAGGCTGTGACAGGCTGTGTCATCAAATCGGGAGCTTTCTCAGCATGCGCTCTTCGTGTGGACTGAAAGCGCCGGACTCGAGCTTGACTGAGCCTGAAGCACTGTAAAAGACATTGGCGCTGGCTTTAGGCTCCCTTTCACCCGCTCTCGAATGCAGCTACTCTTTAGCATAGTCCTCATAGGCTCATCGATTGGGCAGAGCCCTTCTTGTTCTTCAAGAAGGGTGGCTATCCAGATCGCATGGCCTCAACTGCACACGGCGCACTGTGCGCGCGCTGTGTGCGCTGTGCGCTGACGCACGCTTTTTCGAGCTGCTTTATTCAAGTCGTCCTTATTAAGAGACCAGTATGGCTATCTGATCCATACCCGCCCGTACCCAGACTTAGGGAGGCTCACCTCCATGTTTGATTCAAACATCTTTATCCGGGACTTCCCCAACCAGTGTAGGGCTCTACATATATAATGACACAACTCCCACCACACCGTCTATAAAAAAAATTCGTGTAGATTCATCACGGTAGTTATTGATTAAGCTCGCAGGCAGAATGTCCATTCGGCGAGCTCTATCTCTCTCTGTGCCCAGCAGCAAGTGGTCGCGCGCGGAGCTCAGAGAGATCTATGACACTCCCCTGCTGGAGCTTGTGTACCACGCGCAGACGCAGCACCGCAAATGGCAGGACCCCAACAAGGTGCAGCTCTGCACGCTGATGAACATCAAGACCGGAGGATGCACAGAGGACTGCAAGTACTGCTCGCAGTCGACGCGCCATCAGAGCGGAGTCGAGCCCCAGAAGCTTGTCAGCGTTTCCGAGGTGGTGGCCGAGGCCCGCGAGGCGAAAGCGAACGGGTCCACGCGGTTCTGTTTGGGCGCCGCGTGGAGAGACATGAAGGGGCGGACGCGAGGGCTCAAGCGCATTGGCGAGATGGTCAGCGAAGTCAACAAGCTCGGACTCGAGTCCTGCGTGACGCTGGGCATGGTGACCGAGGAGCAGGCCAGGGAGCTGAAGACATACGGGCTGACCGCCTACAACCACAACATCGACACGTCGCGCGAACACTATCCCAAGGTCATTTCGACGCGGTCCTACGACGACAGGCTGAGGACCATTGACAGCATATCCAAGGCAGGCGTTCAGGTTTGCACGGGTGGCATTCTGGGTCTCGGCGAGACGAAGGAGGGCCACATTGGCTTTCTGCACACGCTGAGCAACCTCCCGACGCACCCCGAGAGCGTGCCCATCAACAAGCTGATCGCCATCAACGGCACCGCTATCATCGAAGACCTCAAGAACAAGCCCGCTCTCTCCCTGGACTCGGTGGTGCGCACCATCGCGACTGCACGCCTCACGATGCCGCGGTCCGTCGTCCGGCTCGCGGCCGGCCGGTACACCATGAAAGAGCACGAGCAGTTCATCTGCTTCATGGCCGGTTGCAATGCCATCTTCACGGGCAAGAAGATGCTGACGACGATGTGCACGGGCTGGGACGAGGACAAAGAGATGCTGAAACGGTGGGGCCTCACTCCCATGGAGCCCAGCGTTGCCGCCGAGCCCGCCGCTGTCGAGCCTGTAGCCACCCCTGCCAAGCAGCAAGAGGCGATAGCTTGAAATAAATTGCTCACATTAGCATGTGTTAATCTACATCTACACCCTACGTATACAAGGTGCCTGGCAAATCGCAATACTTTGTGGTGCTATCAGGCAATTCGCAGGCGGTCCGCCACAGTCGCTCCGTGGTGCAGCACAGACTTTCGAGGCCTAACAAGCCGTATACGCTCGCGGAAGTGCCCATAGTTTCCGAGGCGACTTTTGATTGAGAGATCTATCGTTCTGCACATCGTATTTACTCCGCGGGGATAAGACGTGCATGTATTAGGGTAGATCTAGCATTCGACGGCGCATTAAAGGTGAGCGCGCACCGCCTGTGTCTGACGCCGGGTCACGGTGTACATTGATTCTGTATTATTTATGCCCAAAATCGAGATCGAGATCGAATAAATGCGTCGCACGCGCTGATTTGGCGGTTTAAGCAGCGTGTGCGTTGTTCTTCATGTGGCAGAGCGCGGACCCGCCGAACTACCTCAAAGGGCTAGGTCGCCACTGCACCTTCGCGATAAGCTGATCTCAAGTAGGGAAGGGTCGGCGCGGACTCCACCCCTACGTATATATACCCGCTTTCACTTATAGGCACCGCGGCCACTAAAGCTAATGCCTCTCGCCACTGCCCGTTACGGAAAAGCCAACGTGCGCCTTCTGAAGGTCCGCAAGGACCCCCAGAACCCCGAGAAGCAGGACGTCATTGAGCTGCGCGTGCGGTGCTTGCTGGAGGGCGACATCGAGACGTCGTACACGGAGGCCGACAACAGCGTGATTGTGCCCACGGACACGGTGAAGCAGACGACGTACATCCTCGCGAAGCAGGGCGAGGTGTGGCCCATCGAGCTGTTCGCCGCGCGCCTGGCGAACCACTTCATCACTCAGTACGGCCACATCCACGGCGCGCACGTCGACATCGAGCAGTGCCGCTGGTCGCGCTACAACGTGCAGGGCAAGCCGCACCCGCACTCGTTCATCCAGGACGGCGCGGAGCTGCGCACGGTGTCGCTGCTGGCGAAGGACGACGGCACGTTCGACCTGGCGAGCGGCATCAAGGGCCTCACGCTGCTGAAGAGCACGGGGTCCATGTTCTTCGACTTCCACACCGACGACTTCACGATCCTGCAGCCCACGAAGGATCGCATTCTGTCCACGGACGTGGACGCCACGTGGAAGTGGTCTTCGAAGGAGCTGCCGAACCTTGCCGCCGTGGAGAAGTTCGCGCGGAGCGGCGTCTTCGACAAGACGCACGAGGCGGCGCGCAACCTCACGCTGGAGACGTTTGCGCTCGAGAACAGCGCCAGCGTGCAGGCGACGATGTACAACATCTCCAACTCCATTCTCGCGGCGGCGCCGGCCGTGGCGTCCGTCAGCTTTGCATTGCCCAACAAGCACTACTTCAACGTCGACCTGTCCTGGCACCACGGCCTGAAGAACGTCGGGCCGGACGCGGAGGTCTTTGCGCCGCAGACAGACCCGAACGGGCACATCGAGAGCACGGTCGTGCGGGAGACCCCGAAGCTCTAGAAGGACCTGAGGCACACAACTAGGCCTTCATGCTTCTGTTACAAGCTTGTCACAAGCTCTGTGCGATCATCTTCGAAACGCGGAGGCATACATCTAGCTGACACCTCCCATGGGGGCTGCTCGTACGCGTCACTAGTTCACAGAGCGCCACGAAAGAGGTCGTTTATTTTACGTAGTTATCAGTACCTTTAAATTGGGCTGCCTGATTGGGCCGCCGTCAATGGCTGCGTGCACTGGTGCGTGCACTGGCTGCCTGTAGAGGCGCGCGCGCTGGCTGCCTGTAGGGGAGCGCGCTGGAGCCCTCATCGACGAGGGCAGGTGACCACTGGAGGCGTAATAAGCGCGCCGGAGAAATACCGAGACGCCGGCCAACGCGCAGCAGTCAAAGCACGCACGCCGCACGCGACACGCCGGCCGTGAGCGCTCACAGACCCCAGGGGCAGCCTCGCAGAGACCCACGCGGCCTCCTCCCAGGACGGTCCTGGGATGCACGCGTACGCGCTATCGGCCGAGCGCACAACGCATACCCCGCAAAACGCCCTTACCACACCGCACAGCTCTGGGACGGGCAGGCGCATAGAGACTAAACCATCAGTCGGTAAGCGACTCTTGGGAGGTTAGGCGCGCGCGGCCGGCCGGCGGGAGCGGCCGCGTGCGACGAGCCCGCGACGAGCTTTTGCGACAAAAACGACCTGGCGACATCGGGGAAACTGGCGAACGCGCGGCAGGGGCGCCGGGGCGCGTCGTGGCGGCCTCGGGTATACGCGCCTGGAAAAAGCCGCTGGCGAGCCCTGTCGCTGTGGGTTTCGCCTCTCGGCAGCGCAGAAGGCATCGGGACTTACGGAGGGCCAGGGCGGAACCTGCAAACACCCTGCCCTGAATCAGAGAAATAGCGACTATTTGACTTGACAAGAGCGACCACTTGCACATGAGGGCCCACGAGCCGGCCATTACGACACAGCACGGGCCGGCGCTTCTGCACAAGCACAGCCTGGACTACGTGCTGCGGTCGGCGGTAGCCGGGGGCGCGGCGGGGTGCGCGGCGAAGACGCTGATCGCGCCGCTCGACCGCATCAAGATCCTGTTCCAGACGGGCGCGCCGGAGTTCACGCGCTGGGCCGGGACAATGCTCGGGCTGCCCCGCGCGGCCGCGTATATCGTGAAAAACGAGGGCCCGCAGGGCCTGTTTCGGGGCCATTCGGCGACGCTGCTGCGCATCTTCCCCTACGCCGCCGTCAAGTTTGTCGCGTACGAGCAGGTGCGCGCCATCGTCATACCCTCGCGCGCGGAGGAGACGCACCTGCGACGGTTCACGGCCGGGAGCGTGGCTGGTCTGGCCTCGGTCGTGTGCACGTACCCGCTCGACGTGGTCCGCGTGCGCCTCGCGTACACGGGCTCGCGCCCCGAGGTCCAGCACGCGCGGCACCGGCTGCTGAGCACGATCACCGACATGTGGCAGCGGCCCGCGGCGGGCTGGCTGGGCCGCGTGGCGAACTTCTACCCGGGCTTCGGGCCGACGCTGCTCGGCGTGATTCCGTACGCGGGCGTCAGCTTCTTCGCGCACGACTTCGGCCACGACATCTTCCGCTCGCAGTACCTCCAGAAAATCGCGGTGAACCACAACCTGAAGCCCAAGAACGGCCGGCAGCCGCTTGTCGGCTGGGCCGAGCTCCTGGCGGGCGGGCTCAGCGGGATCATCGCGCAGACCTCGGCGTACCCGCTCGAGGTCATCCGCCGCCGCATGCAGGTCGGCGGCATCCAGGGCGCCGCGAAGCTGGGCCTCGGCGCGACGGTCAAAACTATTTATAGAGAGCTGGGTGTGAAGGGCTTCTTCATCGGGCTGTCCATCGGCTACATCAAGGTCGGGCCCATGTTCGCGTGCAGCTTCTACGTGTACGAGCAGATGAAGTATGTGCTCGGCATATAGCATGGATCTGCGGCAGAGGGGACCTCATCTGTTTTTGTTCGGTATTATTTAGATGTGTGGTCTCCCTCTCCATTCTCTCCCTCCCATTTAATAGACGACTTCTGTATATATTACATTTTCCTCCTCGCCGCCGTGCGCAGCACGGAATTTAGCACAAACTGCAGCTCGCCCGAACTACGAATGAATGGCTGTCGCCAGCGTAGATAGCAACTACATACGTGGGCGGTGTAGAATTACAGAGTGGCGCGATGGCGCGCGCAGTCAGTTCACGCGGAAGTGCTGGTACCAGCGGTCGAGCTCGAAGCGTCGCTGGACCTCGGCGAGCTCGGCGGCGCTGTACACCTCGGCGAGGGGCCGGCGCTCGCGCAGCACGAGCTTCTCGTGGCGCTCCTGCTCGTCGCGCGTCACGGGCACCATGTTGTGAATATTGTAGGGTCCCTCCGGGTCCCAGATCGTGAGCTTCTGGCGCGTGTGCTCGCCGTTGAGCGTCTTGCCGCGCCAGACCTCCTCGATGAGGTACTCCGCCTCGTCGGCGCTGGCGTGGGTCGTGCGGCGGTCGAGCTGCAGCCGCTGGAACTGCGCGTTGATGCTGCTGATGAGCGAGTCGTAGAGCTTCGTGCGCTGCTTCCCCGCCAGCGAGTAGCCGCCCTGCGCGGGGTCGTACACGCTCGTGTAGCCGGCGATCGCGCACAGCAGGTGCGTGGCCATCGTCAGGCCGAACAGCGCCGGCAGCGGGCCCAGCACGGGCATGATGCGCACGCGGAAGTCCTTGAGGATGCTGAGCTCGCCGACGTCGCCCGCGCTGAGCTCGGCGTCCTCGATGTCGAGCAGCTTCGCCTTGTCCTTGCCCGGCTTCTCCGTCGAGTACACCGTCGGGATGCCGGCGGTGATGCCGCGCGCGCGCAGCAGCACGCGGACGCTGCGGCTCAGCGGGTCCTCGTAGGTCGCCGAGATGTCGGCGACGGCGATGCGCGTCGGGTCCGCCTTCGCGCCGGCGCCCATCGAGGAGATCACCGGGATCCCGCTCTGGACGCAGTGCGCGAGCAGATCGACCTTCGTGCCAATGTTGTCGATGCAGTCCGCGACGTAGTCCGCGCCCTCGAGCAGCGCGGGGCCCTGCTGCGCGTCCCAGAGCCGGTTCACGGGCACGACCTCGACCCAGGGCGCGATGCGCTGGCAGTGCGCCGCGAGGCACGCGACCTTCGGCGTCCCGACGTCCTCGAGCGTCGCGCACGCGTGGCGGTTCAGCGAGCTGAGGCTCACCTGGTCGAAGTCGACGACGACGACGCGCCCGACGCCGCTGCGCACGAGCATCATCACTCGCCCCGGTATAATGTGAATCCATACCTGTGAACGCAGACCTGGGCCCTAATTAGGCTAAGACTAGCCGCATTTCCACGTTAT